>PVJD01004371.1:0-138567 GCA_004026545.1 Mormoops blainvillei
GCAGCTCTGATTGGACGGGGAAAGCTCAGCCCTATGGGTTGAGCTGGGATCCCAGGAGCTGCCGTCTAAGGGCTGGGTCAGAGGCTGGAAGCGCAGGGCGGGCGGGCGGCCCCCTGACCCGCCGTTTGCGTGAGGGGCCCCTGACGGGAGTGGCTGCTGGGCTCTGTTTTTGTTTTGTTTTTGTTTTTAATTTGAGCCCCGTTAGCCATCAGGACCAACAGCTTTAAAACATTTTGGCTGCAGCCCATTGTTAAGAAATGCACTTTACCTGGGACCCCCAACACAAGCACAGACACGGGAAGAGTGTCACAAAAAAACACTCAGCTTCATGCGATGACATACATTCGGATCTTTCCTATCGTGTCCTGTCCTGGCTGTCCTCTCCCGTCCTGTCCTGCCCCATTATGTCCTGTCCTGTCCTACTCTGTGCTATTCTTTCAAAAATAATTCTGGGCACGAACCACACAACTGAACAAGGCATTAACAGGTCAGGGCACAGTTGTGAAACACGCATTGGACAGTATTTTGGGGACCACGCCTGTGCCTGCGGCTGTCAGGAGGTGCCCTCTGTGCGGCATTTGAACTACTGTCATGCAAATGACTCCCACCTGTATCTGCACAAATTCCAATTAACCTCGTTAATTCTGAGTTTTGTCAAAACTTGTGTTGGCACCTGAAGCCAGTCAGCCCTATTCCCTCTGGGGCCTGCCCCTGGTCACGCCATCTTTTCCTTCGCGGTAGCGTTTCCATTCTCACAGCTGTGACTCATCCCTCGGTTTGGTCTCTGCTCTGCAAGTACAAGCCTGAGGAGGTCACCTACTGGCCCCCTCCCTCCTCATCCTCACTTGGTTTCTATTAAAGTACTTCACCGTGGGTGGCACCTTTGATGGAGGAAGTAGGTTTCAGCTGTCGTTCTCATGGCCTCTGTTGAGCGGTGACACAGAGTAACCTAGTGCCCGTCGGTCCCCATGCCTGTCTGTCCCCATCCGTGTCCAGAGCATACGCAGTAACGCCGATCGTGGCGGCCGTCGGTCCACGGAGAGGAAACCGTGGTCCCCAGCGCTGTGGTTTGGAGGAGCCCATTCGATTATCGCTGGATATTTGGGAGGAGGGGTAAAGGGTGGGATTACTCACCCCCACGCCGCCCTGGGTCACCACCGCCCACCCCAACCCTTCGCAGTGCTGACTGACCCCGGTGCCGGATGCTCCCTGGGGTCTCTGGGCCAGAGCAGGAACTCAGGGAGCTGTTTATTAACAGGGTCCTTCCCCACCAACTGTTTGAGGGTCTTCCTAGAGTCTGGTTTATAGGTCTTTTCCTCTTCCTAAACACATGGAAAGGTCCAGTTTTCAGGTTCCTTTTCTTCCCTCTAGAAAAATCTCAGCAGTACCTTTTCTTCAACGAAAAGAAAAATGTTTTCTGTAGTTCCTCTGGCAGAGTTGGACCGTGTGGCAGGCAGAGCTGGCCGATGTTCTCTTAGAACGTGGAAATCCCAGGACCCAAAGCCTCCTTCCAGGGGTGCTGTCCCCACTCTGTTGTGGTCATAAAAGGGGTACGAACACCCAACAGCAAGAGCACCCACTGTGTGGGCCAAGACATAGAGCAGTTCTCACCACTGCCTGGATTCGAGACGCTCCCGGGGAAGTGCCACCTGCTTCCAGTGGTGTTGAGTGCAAAATGCTACCGCTACACGCCAGGAAGCTTGTGAGGAGGCGTTCAGATGGTCTCCTCGGTCTTTCTGCAGCCTCAGCTCCGTGTTCGTCTGCGTGAGAAAGACAGCCTGGGCCTAATGCTGCCCCTCCAGCCCCCTGGAGGCCGTATTGAAAAACGAACCTACTCCTCTGATGCTCATGGTGCCCCTCCGGCCATGGCGCGCAGGGGACCTCAGCAGCCCCTCCCGTGTGCCCTCTGATATTCCGTCGCCGCCTTGCTGGGGGCAGTGGGTGACCTTCCAGGTGAGCCAGGCTGATTCCCGCCAAGACCCACCGGGGTCTCTTGCTGACGCTTCCTCGCGGCTCCTCCCCCAGTGACTCTGTGCCGGTCTCACCGCAGGGACATTCCCGAGACACCCACCTTCCCCTTGGGGACTTGCCCTAGAGTCAGACCCCAGTGGCAATACCCACGTTTGTAAGAGCAGCTGCGCACTGTCACCCTGGCGACCCGCAAGCGTCTCTGCATCGGGGCGGACAGGCTTCCATGGTGGTGGGGGATTCATGCAGATCAGAGTCTCTTTCGTGGGGAGTCATGTCTGTTCGCCCCTGCATGCACCGGACACCCAGGCTTTGGCTTCAGGAGGGTCGGGCTCCTTCCACGGGGTTACCTGATGCAGAGGGCGGCGGCGCATTGTGGGACACACGAAGCCAAGAGAGTGTTCCCAGGTTGTCCTGCCTGAGGCACCTGAGGGGCCAAGATCTGAGCACCCCCCCGGGCACCCCCCCGGCTCCCGTCCTCAGATAAGGGCTGGAAGGCGCGAACCTAACACCAGACACAGAACAGAGGCGATGGCAGCGCCCTTCCAGGAACGGTGTTCACGGCAGTTGCTGCGTGAGGTGGCCGTCCAGGTGGGAGCCCGAGGCCACCCCAGTGTTCCTGCCCTGCGTCCCCACACACCCACAGGAAGCTCCGTGTCCCACCCTGCACGGCCCAACCCAAGCGAACTCGGACCTAACCGGGAGGCACTGTGCTGCTTCATTGAGATCCTGGCCCCAGCGCGTGGCCCACATCCGGCCTCTCTGCCACACCTGCCTGACGTGGGCCCCGATTCCTCAGGGGCCCCCTCTGCGTGGCCTGTCTGCTCAGAGGAGAGTCCGTCCAGAGTGGCTTGTTGGCCTCCCTGACACGTACTTTCTCATGTTTAAACATATGGCTGGTTGTGGGTTCAGAGACCGGAGCCCACAGACCCAGATGGTGGGACCCAGAACGGTCCTGAGGGCGGCAGGGAAAAGGTGGTGTCCGGTGACACGCTAACCCAAACCAGTGCAGTCCCGGGTCAGGAGACACAGTTGGAACGTAAGTGAGTCCCGGCTGAGTTGGTGCTGTGACCAGAGCCCGGTGCGGCCGCCCTCCGTGCTGGGACGTGCGTGGTGTGTCCGGTTTGGCTTTGGTTTATCACCCCCGTACAGTCTCATTCTGTTTGCTCTGTGGATAAGTGGCTAATGTGACCTTGAGAAAGCACCCATCCTTTCCCCCCAGTTTTCACCTTTTATTCTAATCACCACGTCTTAACCCATTGATTAAAATGCCGTGGTCGTGGGAACGCGATCCGACCTGATGGTAACAGGACACCCGTGCATGACATCTGTCAGGAGGCCCACGAGAGCTGGGCCGATGGTTCCAGCCCAGCTTCCAACTGCAATCTGTTTGGGATTTTATGCAAAGTTGACCGAACAAGCAGCTGTGGCCTAAGAAATTCAGCACCAAGTTTTCAAGAAACGATTTTTGCTAACATATGAGCTACAGCTCCCCTGACCTTAAATGCCGTTGAGTAAATATGCTCTCTGGCCGCGACCCTGGCGCCTCTCATTCTCCTGTTCTACTCTCACGGAGGAGCCATTTGCCGTCATTGCTTGTTTCTCTCTCAGCCCGAAGCACTGGGGGCTCCCTGGGGCCCGTTTCCAGCGACGGGCCGCCCCCTCCTGCTGGGATTGGTACCCAGGATGCAGCGGGCAGGGCACAACCTCCTCGACTTGTGTGTGGACACAGCTTATTTTTTTGGCAAGTCCACGTATGGTTTTCATTAGATTTTGGTAAGATCCCTCCCGAATAGTAAGAGCACGCCGTCTCTCCTCGGTGAGCCCATGACTGTAATTCCTGGTCGTTCTTCCTCTGCACGACCACACTTCCATTTCTGTCTCCCTCGGCGCGTGCTGCCTGTTAAGTCAGGCGACTCTGCCGTGTCAGGGGCGCTACTTTGTGTGGGGGCCCAGGGAGGCCTCATGATTTAGGCATCACTGTTCGACGTTCTCCTCTGTGAAGACTTGTCGTCAGCCACGTGCGGGTGAAAGAAGGGTCGCTCACGAGAGGCAGCGCATCTGAGGAGCAGCCCAAGTCGGAATTCGACGTTGCCCGTCAGCTACGAGTCACGGAACATGACCCCTGGGAAAATATTAACTTATTAACGTTCCATAAATGCAGCTGGAACAACTGAATTCAGCAACTTCCTAAAGCCCCAGAACACCCAGTGGCAGCACCAAGACCTGGGGGACAGCGGACCAAGGGCAGCCATGGCGCCGGGACGACGGCGGACAGGAGGGCTTTCCCCAGGGAGTGCGGTGGCTGTCCGTCTCGGGCTCAGTCGACATGCGACGTCTTTATAAGGAGACTGACGCCTTAGGCGGGACTTGTTGGTGAGTAATCGCTAGCCAGGTTCCTCTGTCACTTTTAACAAATGTTGTTCTCTTTTATCAATAACCAGGGTGGCAAATGTGAATTACGGCAAGGCCCGGGGACATAGATCAGAATTCAGTTTTATGGCTGAACTGGACTGAAAGTGGGTATTTACGGAGAGTCGGGATCTGAAACAGCCAACCACAAATCACTCAGGATGGCGCCGTCCCGTGGGGAACGAGGGGGCAGAGCCAGACACCAGAAACCCACCAAGTGGAGGAAATTAAGACCACATGTCAAATAAAGGATTTAAGACTGTTTACAGTTAGCACTGAGTGTGTGTGTATGCGTGTGTGGGCCTGGTGTGAACGTGCTTGGGACACTCCTGTTGGGGAAGCAGGTGGAATGGGGTGGGGGGTGGAGGCAGACAGAGGACCTGCCACTGTGCACAGGAAGCCAGCGATTCTGAGAAGCCCTCCACCCGCCAACCGTCACTGGGTGGTGGGTGGTCATGTCTCCTGTTCTTAGTGAGAGAAGGACAGAGGGGGCTCAGGGCTTCAGGAAACAGCTTCTGTTCACTCCGCTGGGCGAGGGGTGGGAGGGCTTGGCCCGGGAGACACGGCAGGTCCCCACAGAGCCAGGACTCCTGTGCGTGGGAGGCGTTCTTCTGACGGGGTCTCAGATAAACTACAGAGCTTGCGTGGGACACGAACAATCGTCCTTTGTTTACCTGGATATCAGGTTTGATGGGATGCGGTGTGTGGCCAGCAGCCGTACGGGACGCCAAGGGCAGCCAGCGTGACAGCCGCCTGTCGGACGCGCGGACGCACTGGTTTCTGTGTTGTGCTCTCTGACCGCTGAGGCGTTTGCGCAGCCCCTCCAAGCACGAAGGCCAGGTGCCTGAGTTTTGCAAAGAGCCCTTTCCTCTGCCTTAAAAATAGCACTTCCAGTTGAAACATGATGGATGAATCTTCAACGAAATTGGTGCAAAACCTTATTAAATACAGATGGCATTGCGACAGATTGAACGCTGCCCTCATTTGGAATTTAGATTCAAAACATCTTATGTAAAATGTAATTAATGTCACTTTTGAAGTGAAGCCTGTTCAAGTTTAACAGCAGACAGATACAATTTCATCGTCAAGCTTTCAGATATTTAAATGAGAAACAGTCTGCTTTTTACTTCAGCATTTTTGTCTTTTTTGAGTCCAGAGAAATTCAAGATGAAGTGTATGTTGCTCTTAGAACTGAATTCCTTCCGAAGATGGTTTTGTGATTGATTTGAATGCGCATTCGTTGGTGGTTAAGGAGACATAGTCCCTGAACTTTGGAAACAGGAGATGTGGGGTGACCAGCCCGTGTCCCACGTGGGCGAATGCCGTGCCTGCAGTGTGCGTGGAAGCTGCCACCTGTTCCAAGGGCCCTTTGTCTCTGCTGTTTGAGTGGAGTCACCTCATTAGTGACTTTGAGTTTTTCTCTTTGACTGACTTAAGTGACATTTAAGTATTAGTGAAAATTCTGCAGATTTAGGGGCAGCTTCTGCTGAGACCCCATCGTTGTTCCAAAATGAAATTATGCGCGTTTCTGTAGCCGTCAAAGGAAAGGCATTAGCAGTCATTACCGCCCTGGCTGGAGGCACAGCTGTGGATGGGATGGAGCGGAAGCCGGCGAGCTCGCTAATCAGAGCCTTTGTCCCCACCGAGGGAAATGAGGCCTTAATTGAAGCTGCTTCGAATGCTGTCATCAGGGAAGCGGCTGCCGTGTGGGTGCGCGCGTGCCTTCTTTAGAAGTAAACTTTGAGAGAATGAGCCAGGCACCCTGTCAGGTCGCCAGACTGTGTGTTCGTCTTTCAGAAGCTGAATTCCCTGAGCACCCCTTGTGTGTGTCCCTGAAGGGGCTTGCGATCTGTCCTGCCCGAGCCCAGCTGTGACCACCCCCCAACCCCCCCACTCTGGCTGCCTCTGCTCCTCCTGCCCCCGGGACCCCAGCGGCTCCTTGGCCTGTGCCCCTCATGTCCACGAGAAGCAGTTTCCTGCCACAGCCACATGGTGGGGACTCATTTTCACAGGTAAAATGTGCCCCCTGGCCCCACCCACCAGCGCCATCTCCATCCCTCAAGCAGGCCAAAGATGGAGACAGAACGTCCTCACCCAGACAGGAAACAGCGCCAGGTCAAAGGGCTGCCGCGCGGCAGGGACCCAGGTGCAGAGGCTCAGCCGTAATGGACAGCTGAGGCGGATCTGGGCAAGTGCGGGTGTGTGACGGGCAGCTATGCAGGTAGACCTGGCGGATGGGGTGGAACCGGACCTCGGGGTGGGAGGACAAGCAAAGTAGGGGGTGCCTGGTGGCCTGTGACTCACTCTGTGGGTCCGTGGGCCTGAGTGGGAAGGACTGGAACATGGCCGGTGGGACGGGGCCCCCGGGGAGCCCAGGGTGCACCTGGGCTCAGGTGGGAGGGAGCACTGGCCCGTCGCATCAGCCGCATTCTGAAATCTTGACTTGTGGCGGAAGCTTCAGACCCCAATACCGTGACCAAGCACCTGGCCCTGGCAATAAAGTGAGGGGGTGTTGCTCCTGGTGGTCCCCATAGCCAGTGCTCCTCAGGCTTTGGGTCCTGCCAAGAAGCCCCTGGGGCTGGGGGACCCCACTACCCCTCCTGCTGTCCCAGGGCTTGCATAGTGGCGCTCAGAGTCAGCGTTTCGATCGGGTGACCTCTGTGTGGATCTCATTTGAAAGGGAGGCTGTTGCTTGGAACATAGCATTGCGTGGGCAGGGGGGCGGACCCAGCTCTTCCCCTTCCCCCTGTGCAGCCCCAGAGCCCCGGGCATGACACTGTCCATCACCCAGAGCCACAGGACATAGCTGTAGGTTGTCATGACCGGCGACACCAAAGACAGTCACCCAAGGGCCCTCTCACTGCAGCCTAGAGACACTCCCAGGACAGGCGAGTCCAGGGAGCCCCGTCTTGTTCAAGCTGCTGAGACCACGTTTGTCCCTGAGCTTTTGGGGCACCCCTTTATGGAGGACTCTCACTTAGGTCTGCAGCCACGTTGAGGCGAAGACTTTGCTTCTCTGGGCAGCAGGTCCCGGCCTCTCTTCACGTCCAGGCTCTCGTGGCCACAGCTTCCACATCTGCCCCAGCAGGGCTACCTCCTGGTGTGCCCACTGCTCCTGTTGCTCACAGGTGGCTGCTGGGATAGACCAACCATCCAGGTCCAACCCAGGTAACCCAGCTGGTCTGCGATGTTAAACGGCTCGTGTGTGTGTCAGCAAAGTGCATGGCAGGCCCACAGCCACCGAGCCCCCGCAGGGCCCCGGGTGCTGGCATCGGAGGCCGGGGCCCAGCTGCCTGGAGGGAGACAGGAGTCACCACACCAAGGCCGTGACAGGAGGTGCCACAGAACCCGGCACCGTCTCCTCAGGTGGGCCCGGCACACAGAGCTGAAACGCCCACTGACTCTGTCCTGCCCGGGCTGCATTTCCGGGAGCTGCGCCTCACACACATGACCTGGAATCATGTCACCCACGTCCACGCTTGCCCTGGGCACGGGAGGGCAACAGTGCAGGCTCCCGGGATCATTCTCCCGGCTCCACTCCCAGCCCTGACGGAGGGCTGTGGAGGCAAGACCCTGCCCGCCGGCCCGCCGGCCCGCCAGCCTGCGGCCACCACGTTAATCAGGACAGCTGCCAGCACTTCCCGTGTTTCCGACAAGCGGCGGCACGGCCATCCCAGGTTCACGTTGAGCTCGGTGTGCCCACCGCTGACCTGCACACCCCAGGACACCCATACCACACTGTAACATACTTAACCCCATTCAGACACCGGTTTTACATGTATAATGTGTAATATGCATGCATTTAAAATATACCAAATATGTGCATCATTTTAAAAGTGATGACTGAGGGAGCCGTGAGGTGGAATTCGACCACACCTTGGCGCGGGGCGTGACTGTGGCGTTCTCCTCTTCTGTAAACTCACTGGGAATGGCAGGTGGCGACGGCACGCGTGGGCTGGGTCACAGTGGACTGACGTGGATCCGTCCGAGTCTCTGGCGCGGCTCGTGGTGTGTGACGTTGCGAGCGGCTGCCAGCGTAGAGCGTCGGCCTCCAGACCTGCTCACGGGGGCGGGAAGCTGCATAAACACTGGGGTAGGTCGGAATCGTCATAATACTGACAGAGTCCGCGGCTAATTGATGGTGTGTGTCACATGTGCAGCGAGACTCCGTCTCCACATGGTCGGGGGGCCTGCATATCTCACATTGGACCCTGGGGGTGTCCGAGCGCATGCAGGGCCCAGAGTGCTGGGCGGCAGTCACTCAACGTCTCCAGTGGCCCAGCACGTTCTCCCAGCTGGAGGAAAGAAGGTTTGTGTTTTGGACAAAACTGACTTAGTGTGATCCGATATTAAGTATTAAAATGGGGCGGGTGGGCTCGGAAGTTGGGGAGCCACCACCAGCATGGGGGGTGGGCCTCCCCGGGGCCAGCCGGCCGTGTTCCAACGCCGACAAAGTCCGAGAAGCCCAGTGCTGAGCAGAGGACCGGCAAGAGGCCCCGACCCCGCGACCGCAGCGCTGTGCTCGTGGGAGAGGCGGGTCTTCCTGGGGGTTCGGCATAAGATGCAGCCCTGAGCAGGGACGTCAGGACAAGCATGAACCCATCTCTTGGGTTGGGGTGTCTGGGGCGAGGGGGGTGGGAGATGCTCTGCGTGACTGAGGCCACACCGGGCACAGCCTAAAGGTGACTTTGTTTCTCTCTTTACAGAGGAAGAAGGCGGGGACCTGGTCCAGCCGGGCGTCAGCTTCCCGGGGCCAGCGGAGGAGGACCTAGGTAGGGCTTCGGGGCCGGCCCTGGCTGTGCACAGCGGTCACCGCAGACTCTCGGGGGCGGGGGGCGGGGGGCATCTGCCCATCTGTAACTGACCCCTTCTACTAACCAGTTTGAGCATGTGTCTGACTTCACAGTGTCCTAGCGAGACCTAAGTAAAATGTGAAGTTTTAAAAAATGGTAGTTTATGGATGTTACGGGCGTTTTAGGCGGGAACACGGTTCCTCTGGTCACCGTGGGTTATTATTGGGGCAGATTATCATTAGTAACTGTTAAGGCAGATGGCTAACATCACCGATGCAGGTCCACAGATGTGAACAACGCCTCTCTCCCGGTCACCGTCCGGACGAAACCTTACTTCAAGTGAATCTCACAACGTGAAAGTTCTTTCTTTCCATTTTTTCAGCAGCTCTGTGACTTGACATCAAAGAGCTCATTTCTCTGGGCAAACCGAGCCAGCACTGTAGGCAGAGGCTGGCCCAGTGACACGCTGTCTCCCAGGGAGCCCTGGACCCCCGTCGTGTTGTATGTTCCCAGTGCCAGAGAAAGCCGCATGGAAATTGTGTTGTTAGGCTGCACGGACACAGGGACACAGGAAAGCTGGGGCCGTAGTCGACCATTATTGTCTGACCTGGAGTCATGTTTGCCTAAAAAGGCGAAAATCTGTTAGGAATGTCAAGTGTTAGGTAAACTCAACATCAGACAGAAAGTGAGAGAAGACGCCCCGTGGGTGGCCCCGGGCAGTGCGTCCCCACCTGGGGTGCCTGTAGCCAGTGCGGTCAGCCAGTGAACACTCAGGGCTGCATTGTGCACGTCGATTTACGTTCAAATTTGCATTTTTCTTAATTCATTTCAGAATTTTAGCCAATCAATCTGTTGTCCTTTGGATTGACTTAAAGAATAATGTTGAAAATGGAAGGAGTCCATTTGTATAAAGCTGTGATTTCTTTTAAAGGAAATGAGAAACCAAAAAAGTTTGCTTTTCCGTTTAAAATGAAGACACCAGGAACAGTTCTGAAAGCAAGACAGTGTATCGTCCAGTGAGATTGAGTTAGGAATTTACAAGTATTTCCTTGAGGTAAATTTCTAGAAGTTTCCAGAAATAGTGGCCCAGTGCTAGAGGGCAACAGTATGTTCATTTACTGAGTCCTTAGTGGAGCCTCCGAGCCCCGCACCCCATCTCCTCCTCAGGAGGACCTCGAAGTCCTGCCCCGGAGGCAGGTGGAGTTCCTGGCCTGCTGCAGGGAAGCTGAGATGCCAGTTGTTCAAGGGGCGGTTCTGAAAGATAGACTTCATTTCGACAATGATAGGTTAAAACTTTACTTCTACACAGACAAATTAAGACTAGATTCCACATTACTAAATGAGGGTATTGGGATGTTTCATTTAAATTCCTGGAAGGCGTTCCCTTCCCGTTCTTCTCAATGCCAGTTTCTAGCCCCGGCAGTTGCTGGGCTTGACGGCCGCCTGCTCCCTGGTCAGGCTGCTCCACAGACAGCAAAATTTCATGGGCTCCTTCGTGCCTCCACGCACGCCCGCCCCGTTCTCATCTGCTCCTGCTGCGCTGACGGGGCAGCCAGGGCGCCCCAGCCCGGCGGCACATAAACAATAGCAGTGGGTTCCTCACAGCCCGGAGACGGAAAACACAGCCAAGGCCAAGGTCAGGTGCTGCAAGGCCTCTTCCTGGCTCCTGGAGGCATCGCCCTCTGGCTGCATCCCCCCGGGGCGGCCCGGGCTCCGTGGGGAGGAAGCAAGGCATTTCCGGGTGTGTTTGTGGACACACACACACACACACACTCTCTCTCTCTCTCACACTCACACACACATGCAGACTTGAGCAACCACCGTGAAGTCTTTATTTCTTTCAAAGCCGTTCTCTTGAAATGACACTTTAACTACAACAGTGAGGGAGGCTGGCGACGTCTAAAATAAGTAAATGATGGTTTTCACACTGAAGTGGCCTCAGGCGGGAACAGGCACAGGAGGGAGGGAGAGAAGGTGATGGGCATGTTTAATAATAGAAGGTACAGTTCATTTAACCCACCTCCTCCTCATTCAGTAACTGGCTTGATTTTGTTTCATTTTCTGATAGTTTATTTTTTCATTTTATTTTTTGCATATTTAAATCTTTATTTTTCAATGACAGTTGACATACATTATTGTATCAGCTTCAGGGTTACACCCTAGTGACAAGATATTACAGGACTTACTGTGATCATCCCGATAAATTTCACATGCACCTGACTCGTACATCGGTGATTTTCAGCCTTTTGCATGGCACATACACACATACTAAGTACTAAAATTCTGCGGCACACCAAAAAATATATTTTTTGCTGATCAGACAAGAAAAAAACAAATAGTTTATATTTACATGACATAGATTTTTGAACTACAGGCTGCAACTCAATGGTCTGTGAATTCAAGTCAGTGAGTCACTACCAGAAATTTTTGTAATTAAAAAAAAAAAGAAAGGAGCCCCGGCTGGTGGGGCTCAGTGGATTGAGCATTGGCCTGCGAACCAAAGGGTCGCAGGTTCAATTCCCCAACCAGGGCACAGGCCTGGGTTGCAGGCCAGGTCCCCAGTCGGGGGCATGCAATAGGCAACCACGCCTTGATGTTTCTCTCCCTCTCTTTCTCACTCCCTTTCCCTCTCTTTAAAAGTAAAAATTAATAAATAAATAAATAGAGAGAAAGGACAGGAATTTGTAGAATTTACAGGATAGAAAATATCAAAGCACATCCCACCTAAATATTGTGTGGACACATGTGTATGTGTGCATGCATGTGCGTGTTAGGTTCCCATGCAGAACACACCGTCTGCTGTGTAACCCACAGGCTCAGGAAGCCACAGGTGGGGCGGCAGGACTGGGCTCTCAGCTCCTGTGGGGCCCGGACGCTGGGGATGAGGCCTTGTGTGCGCGGACACCAGGCAGGCTCTAGAGCAGACCCTGCCTGCGTGGGCTCCGCGCTATTTGCTTAATTTCTACGAACCTTTTTTGCTTCATTTATTAAAAGAAAGCGGGTGGGCAATGAGACTGATTCCTACTGCCCTGGCCAGGTCGCTCAGGTGGTGGGAACATCACCCTGTGCACCAGGGGGCTGCGGGCTTGATTCCTGGTCAGGTACGTATGGGAGGTAGCCAGTCCATGCTCCTCTCTCACATCAATGTTTTTCTCTTTCTCTCCCTTCCTTCCTCTCTAAAATCAATAAGCACATTTATTGGTGTGTGTGAGTGTGTGCGTGTGAAATCAGCAGTGTGCGAGATACAGCATGAAACAAATTAGAAGCGTCCGTAAGTTCCTAAATATTAGTTGTGGTTCGAATGGATGGAATCTTCCTTCCAGTTGTGAAGGTGAGAGGCGTCCAGAGCTGCAGGGAATTTCTCTGCGGTTGGTGGAGCCAAGCGGACGACCGCTGCTGGGGGCAAGGGCTCCGTGGGTGGAGGGCACGCTGCAGAGAGTGGCAGCGTCCCAGCTGATTTCCTACATTAGAATCAAGACATACGGGGTTCCCTGAAATGCGCGGCGGCGGCCTGGGGAGGCGGGAGGAAGCCAGGGGGTACTTCTGAGACTGGATAAAAGTAAAATGGGGGGCACACAGTCCTTTCACATCGGCCGGGACAGGGTAGTTAGCGGTCAACACTGACAGCCCAGAGAGGAGGCGGTGGGAACAAGATACCATGAGGGGCCCTCTGGTCTCTGCCCTGGGGGAACCTGTGCCCCAAAGGGTCCGGAAAGGGGGGTCACTATGATGCCCCAAAGGTGTGTTATCTTAGATGCAGGAAGACCCCAGACGGCCTCAGGCAGGGCGAGGCAGGGCCTCTGTCAGGGAAGATGCTGACCCAGGAAGCGACGCCCGCCGCGACCTGCGTTCGTTCGGACCGTCCCGTGGCTGCTTTCGGTCTCCGAGTTGGCCAAGTGCCACGCAGGCTGCCCCAAGTGTGCCAGGTTCAGTGCACCGCCCGTTTCGTCCACCAACTCTGGGTTGTCCGTCGGGTCCGTTTGCCTGCGCATCCTGGTTTTGGCCCCAAAGTGTTAGCTTGATTCTGCTGTTCTGGTGGCAGGAGCAGGTATCTGCGTCCCTCCCAGTAAAACCGTTACCTACCGGGGCACATGAGGGTCTCGGTGACAGGGTCCTGCGAGCCCCTGCCGGCTGCCTGCTTCAGGGGCCAAAACCCCTGCCAAGCTGAGTGGTGGCCTCCGGGGGGCAGGCAGCAGGGCACCTGCAGCTGCAGCCACCGTCCCCTTGGACCTGGTCGTCCCGTGTGGCCACTGAGCTGTCCCTGCATTGCTGCTGCAGAGCAGAGTCTCCCCCTGCGTGCCTGGGTGTCAAATCCCCGAGAGAGAGAGGATGCGATTTATTGGGTCACCCAAGGCCGCACTGCCGTCCCCGCCGCTCTCCACGAGGCAGGTTCCCTGCTGTTGGTCACGCCACAGTGGCCGCATCGTGGCAGAAGGAGCTCCTGCCCCCGACCCCAGGCCCCACCCACGCGGTCCCAGAACCTGCTCTGCCCGAGGTCCTGGCCCAGACCTCTGCCCACACCTGTCTCCCCACCTGCCTGTTGCCACTGGCTGGGAGGAGGTCGCATGCCTTGTATGCAGCGGGGGCGTCACGCACCCTGTTCGAACGGCTGAACTCGCAGTTAGTGGAGAGAGGGAGGACCTGCCATGGGCTGTCACTGCCATCTGTGTGTGGCTGTGTGTTCATGACGGTGAGGGACAGCCCCCCTCCAGGCCTCAGCCTGAAGTCGGAGGAGCAGCCTGTTGGCTTTGCGGTCTCCTGAGCGGCCAAGGGGTGGACATGCGGTGTCGACAGCCGCAGAGATGACAGTCCCAAGTTGGCAGGAGGGATGCTGTCCTCCAGCCACCCTCGCAGGGTTCCAGCAGGGATGTCAGAACCCACTGTGGACAGCACAGCGGTGCCTCTGAAAGTGGCTTGAAACCACACAGGCTCTGAGGACATGACTTTGTGACAGGATTTAACAAGCCACTGAAAGGAAAAAGCAGACAGAAGTGACTACAAGCACAGCAGGGCCCTGTGAACTAAACTCAAGTCCGCGCTCACGGTTCAGAAGCAGCGAGGGGTCTCAAACAGCCTGCTCTACAAAGGGCTCGGGAGGCTCGGCCTTATGTGGACTGCCCGCAGCTCTGAGCGATTCCAGCCTTAGACTCCGGTCGGGGATGTGAGTGTTGCTCAGTGACCTTGTGGCATCTCCAAGCAGAGCGCCCCCCTACATCCCCACCAGCCCCTGGTGCTCACGTCCTCCGTGCAGAGTCAGACCCACGTCATTCGGTCACCAGACATGGACTTGGGATCTGGCTCGAGGAAGTACTGAGAGTGACCCTCGGAGATTAGACACCTGGCCGGGAGACCCGGTGCCCTGCATGAGAGTCACCTAGGACAGCACGCAGGACATGGCCCTGAGGGAGCCACTGGCATTTGCAAAGGGACGGCTGGTCTCCTGTGTTTCGAGAATGCCGGAGGTTGACCTTGGAATCTCTGCAGCCCGGGTCTGAAGACCTTTGAACTGCTGGGCACATAAAGGCAAAAGCTCAAATAGATGAGGAAATACGAGATGCTAATGAGCTGCCACTGGGCCAGGTCCTGGGTGACCAGATCTTGGCGCGAAGTCCCTACCCAAGCGAGCGGGCTCCCCCCCCGACCCCCCAGGCCCAGGCACATGGCTGCAGGTGCGCTCTGCTCCGTGGGTGTCCAGGCAGGCAACCAGTCAGCTCTCAGCCCTTCACTACAGCACTGTGCTCTTATCATCGGATTGGCTAGTGACAGTTCATTCCTTTACTAATGTACACTTTGCCTCGTTTTATGAGAATGTAAAACCTACTGGCGGCATGGAAACCTAAATCATGATCCTGGAAATGTGAACCGAAGTGAAGATGCCGGCGATGTCATGGGGCCCTGTCGGGGTCCCCACTCTGACTCGGGGTGCATGGCTGCCCGCTGGTTCCACAGCACGTGTGGACAGGTGCTTCACAGTGTATGTTCTCCTGACCCCTTCCCTCCCGTGTATCATCCATTTCTCAGAGCTTCATGGGATCTAACCCATGTGCCGCACGATCCATGGCCCCAGCACATCAACAGGTGTGTGTGGCCATCCCTGCGGTCTGGCTCCGGCGCCTTCATCACCCCTGCCTCTGTGGGGAGCAGCCTGCACGCTGTCTGTGGACTTGCCTGTCCCGTACTCGCCACGCCCACGGGGGCTCCTCTCCCTCAGCTAGTGACTCAGAGGTGCATCTATGCCAGGCATGTTTCCATACGTAACTGGTTGTTATTGCCCAGTAAGAGTCCACGGAGGGGATGTAACGCCTGCATCCCATGTCGGTCCACCAGCGGGTGGGCGTCACTGCACACTGTGTGCGTCCCCCTCTCTGGGGTGCACGCCGAGGGCGGGGCGCCTGGGGCGCACTCTGACTCTGTTCCGTCTTTTGAGGCGCTGCCAGGACTGTTTTTCAAGTGAGCTCCCGGTCATGCAGCCCCTGGCGGCGAGCGGGGTCCCGCATCCTCAGTGTCCTCGCCAGCACTTGCCACCGTCGGTCTTCTCCTGCCGCTGTCCAGGTGTGTGGGAGCCGCTGGTCGAGCATCTTCTCATGAGCTTGTTGGCCTTTTTTTTTTTTTCAATCTCTCTGGAGAAATGTCTGTTCAGTTCCTTTGCCCATTTTTACTTGTCTGACTTGCCTTTTTATAATTGAGTTGTATGAGTTTTTTAATGTACTCTAGATGCAATGATGTCCTTATCAGATATATGATTTGCAAGAAACAGTCCCCCTCTTCTGGGTTATCTTTTCACTTTTTTGGTGGAATGCATTAAAGGACAAAAGTTCTTAATTTTAGGAAGCCCATTTTACCAATTGTATTCTCTTTCCTGTGCTGTAGATGACTTAATCTAAGAAAACATCACCTCTGCCACCTTCATGAAAGAACACACGTGTGTTTTCTTCACAGGGTTTATACTTTCATTTCGTACTTTAGTTCTTTGGCCCACACTGAGTGCATGTTTGCAGAGAGTGTTAGGTAGGGGGCACAGCTTTATTCTTTCGCACGTGGACGTTGGTTATCTCAGCACCGTTTGTGAAAGAAACCGTTGCTCCTCATTTAAAGGTCTTGCTGCCCTTCACAAAGCTGAACCAGCCATCAACGTAGTTTTATTCCTGGACTCTCAGCTCTATCCCCTTGGTCTCTAAGCGTCCCCCGTGCCAGCACCCAACCTCTTGATGACTGTAGTTCTTAGTAAGTTTTGGAATCAGGACATGAGCCTTCCAATTCTGCGTTCCGTTTCCAACTCCGTCCTCCACTGGGACCCGTTTCATTTTCAAATGCTTTTGAGTATTGGCTTGTCCACTTCTGCAAAAAAAAAAAAAAAAAAAAAAAGTTGGATTTTGTTAAGGATGTGTTGACTCTGTAGGTCATTTCGGTAAGTATTGAAATCTTAAAAGGATTAAAGTCTTCCAACCCATGAACACAAGACGTCTTTCCATTTATTTAAGTCTTTAATTTCTTTTAGCCCTGCTTCCTTGTGTCCCAGGCACCACCCCCTTGCCTGCTTCGTTGACGTGGTCCCCGGTATTTCATTCTCTCTGAGGTTACTGTAAATGCAGGGGCTTCCTAGTTCACTTTTGGGTGGTTCCCTGTTGATGTGTAAAAACACAACTGATTTCTGTGTTTTGCTCCACGAACCTCTGCCGAACTTGAGATCAGGTCGAATAGCTTTGTGGTGGATTCAGAGGACTCCTGTCTGTAGAGGAAGACACCTTTCCAAATAGAGACCGACAGCCTCCTCTCCACCTAGAAGCCTTTAATTCTCCCTCTTGCCCGGCTGCTCTGGCTGGACGACCAGTCCCCGTGGGTCAGCAGACGCAAAAGCAGGCTTCTACAGAGATCGTTCTTTCTAAGGCGGTGACAACAGCAAACAGCACAAGTGGACAGTCTGTCACGCCCCCCTGTGCCGGGCAGATAAATGAGATGAAATGCAGGCAGGTGGGTAACAGGGGTCACAGGGGTTACGGGGGCGTCAGGCAGAAAGAGACAAGACTGGATTCCTCAGTGGGGAGGGACTCCCCCCGGTGGGGGGTCGAAACAGTGCCCTCCCTGCACTGTCTCCACTCCGGGGGTCAGTGGGGACGCGGCTTCATGGTGTCCTCGGGGTTCACCAAGCCCTGCAGGCTCAGGTCAGTGCTGGTGTGGAACCCCTAGCTACTTTAGCTGGAAAGGGTCCCCAGGGCCCCCACACCATACCCCCATTCACCAGCAGCCCAGGGCGGGCAGCACCATCTGGAGCTGGTTGCCTGGGTTCTGGTGCAGCGGTGATGCTGTGTGTGGGCATGTGTGCGTGTGCGTGTGTGTGTGTAGGGGGGCAGGACTTCAGCCCCGTCACTCCCTGCCCTCTAGCCTCAGTTTCCTGAGCCAGCAGAGGGGACCCCCTGCCTCCCCATATGGCTGCGAGGGGTGTGGCAGGCCAGGCACACCAGCTGATTCTAACTTTTCACTCCTGCACTCAAAACCCGTCTCTTGGAACGGGCAGGCTGACGGCCTTGTGAAACCCGATGGAGCACCGTACCTTTCCCTTGCAGCTTAAATCCGAGGCGACGGTGAATGAATAACGACAGTAATTGCTGTTTTCTGTTGCTTAATAACAAAAAAAAAATGGCATCGTGAATAGCTGGGAATTAGGGAGCAAGACGCCTTCATGTGGACGTCTGTTATCTCTGCCTCACAAGGGGACGTTGCCAGCCCTCGCACCATCATTATCTGCCCCCTGCCCTCCTTCAGGGAACCCGCAGTGCGTGTCTTCGCGGCACGCTGCGACGGCCATTATTTCAGGAGCTGACACAGGGGTCCTGTGCTCCCGTCAGGAGTCGGTCCTGTGCAGCAGAAAGGAGTCTGTGTCACCAACATGTTGCATAATCAAATTTCATTCATTTTGGTTAAAATTCTGTCCTGCATGTGGTGCTTTTACTGGCCACGCTCATAACCTAGCTCCGGGGTCCAACATCAGGCAGCAATAGCGGACGTGCCTGGAAGAAGAATGGACTCTTACAGGGAGGGAGACGGGAATCCTATTAAATTACTTGTTAATGGAAAATAAAGCAGAAGGCAATCAATGGCCGTGCCGTGCAGCTGTGACGTCGATTATAGCACGTGGACTATTTGTCAGTGAAATGTTGCAAGTCCTTGGGAAACTTGCTTTTAATTATATTAAAATATAATGTCATCGACCACGCTCCCTCCTCCTTTACTGAAGGACTCTGGTTATAATTTGGCAGCTGAAAAGGAAGGCACTGAGAAGCTATTATGGGATAGACACTGCCAGAGACAGTGCAGCACCTTGACCGACACTAAAGTGAAGCTCTCTCTGGAGATAAAGAATTTATTGACCCTTCAACTGTGCATGGTGGGAGCAGGCAGGAAGGCCTGGGCTGGCCGCAGAGTGCGACTGCCACCCCCACCCCGCTCCAGACCTGCTGGGATCCCCAAGAAAGGTTCGCGTTCTCTGCCCCAGCCGTGGGAAGTCATGCCCCCTCACTTTTTAGGGACCCGTGACATCATGTCCCTTCCTTGAGAGACATCTTCCTGCCTGAGCTGACCTGGACCGGAAGTCTGAGAATCTGAAACGGGACAACGTGAACCTATACCTCGGACTGGTCATTTGGCAACTGTTCTTGGCTGGTGATGTCTCCTTATGTCAACTACTAAGAACCAGGTTAGAAATTATGTGGAGAAGCCAGGTGTCTTTCAGCTCCTTCCTCACCTCCCATGGTCTCCCTAGGTCATCTGGAGGTTGCTGTGGGTCAGAGTGTCATTGACCCAGGACAGCAGGTGCTGCCTCTCTCAGGTGAGGGCACCTTAGTGAAGACTGAAGAGTGAAGAAGAGAAGGGGGCGGTCGGGAAATGGGGGCTGAGCTAGGACTTACGTTGTTGGTAAGCTGAGAAGTATTTGGGGACACCCCAGCCAGGAGACGGGGGATGTTTGGGCGGTTGAGGGCAGGATGTGCACAAAGGAAGGAAGGGCAGTCGGGGCTGCTGTGGCCCTGGTGACAAGGACTGGGGGTCTCCGCCAGGGCAGGGCTTTGGAAGGCAGTAGGCGGGCGCAGGGAGCAAGGCTGAGCTGAGTACCAGGCTGGGGCAGAGGAGCAGAGAGGGTCGGGGGGCAGAGGGAGGGAGAGAGCAACAGGCCCCCTTCTCCCACACGTGCTGGGCACCTGGCCACCTTTCTAGACACACAAAGGAAGGTGCCCGGCCTCCCGTGTCTCTGGGGCCATGAGACAGGCTCTGCTGAGTCATGGGCACAGCCTCCGAGCTCCCACAGTTCAGAGCAGGCTTGTCACTCAGCTAGCAGCAGGGCACGGGCGGGGGTAGGCAGGAGAGGAGGGCACAGCCTCTCCGCTCGTGTCCTTGTTGGGGATGGAGGGGGCGTGGAGGGGAGCCAGCTGGTCTCCCCTTCCCCATGGAGACCACTCTGGGCAGTTCTGGAAGGGACAACAGGGCTGGGCCACTGGGTCCCCTGCAGGCTCCCCTGCCGAGGTCACCCCTGGGCCCCAGCCTCACGGGCTCTTACCGCCTCTTCTCCTGTCGGAATCAGCTTCCCCAGCCTGGGTGTCGGCCTGCGCCGTGTCTACCGTGTGTGCCCTGTGTAGATGCGTCTGTATGGGAGATACCCAAACTGTGTAGGTGCATGTTATATATGGGTATGTGTACACCATAGACAAACTACGAATGCACATTAGACACTGCAGTAGCCTGTTTCCTGTGGACATTATGTTGTGTGCACGCTATGTACTATATATGCACGTTGTAGAGGCGTCCGTATGTTACACCAGGTCTGTCCACAAAGTATCCAGCCACGTGCTATGAGAAATGGAGACCCTTATGGAAGAAGATGCAAGACACGAGAAACATCGCACACAGGACAATGATGCCTCCGTCCCCTTCGGAGTAGGCACCTCGGGACCTCACACCATTCTCCCAATCACCATCAGTTGCCCCATCATGTTTTCCTGAATCTCATCAATGGTCTGAAATCTCTTTCCTTTCAAAGGTCATTTTAGTTTTGGGAAAAGCGAAAAGTCTTGGTTGGTCGCAGCCCAGCACACATTCCACAGTCTCAGGTGCTCTGCTTGTCGCAGGCCGTCCAGAACGTGGGTCACTGTCAGCAGGTTCTCAGCCATCTTTGAAGCATTTGTGCCACACTTCCATTTGTGCCACACTCACTGCATCGTCCCCCAGGACCTTTTGAATCATACAAATAATTTCTGTGGAGGAATTTTCAAGCTTACTGCAAAATCGGGTGCAGATCCGTTGCTCTACTTGCCCAGTCATTTTGAATGCGACAGCCACACAGTGTACATGCTCACTCAGCGGCGTCTGCCGCCCCCACTGACCAGCACAGCGAAGTCGTCATCGTTCACGCATGCACATTCCAGTCTACTCTCCTTGGCTGTCAGGTCTCATCGATGTCACAGAAACCGTTCTCGTTGTATTAGCAGTGGCTGGACTTTTCCGGACAGACTTCGTACATGGGAGCTATAGATGCATGTTATACAGGGACATGTGCATAACGTAGATAAACTACACATGCGTATTATGTGCTGTAACAGAGTTTCCTGATTTCCTGTGTATTATATGCATGTTGTCCACTATACATGCATATAATACTCAAATCTAATTGGACGTAACTCATTTTTTCCTCAGATTGCTTATTTGCTTAATGCCACAAAATCTTGCTCTCAAGGAACCTGGTAAATGTAGGGTACACTAAATATTTGTCATTGTAAGGCAATACTGGGATCATGAAAGTTTATCCTCCTTGAGATTCGTGTACTTTGGAGTACTAGACATGGCATAAAAAAAGTGCTGCCCATACAAATGCCCAGACCAAGTGACCACTGACCACTGGATGAAACAGTTCACATGCAGGGTGTCTGACGGGTCCTTTTTCCAACACGTAAGACTTTTCGTCAGCATCTCCCCCAAGGCTCACGTGGCATTTCTGTTTTCTCCACAGACCAGCAGTACTCGTGGTCGCCCGCTCAGCACTTCAATGAGGAAAGATACTCCCCTGCCCCCAGGAACATGAAGGGGCTGTCGGGGAGCCGGAACCCGCCCCCGCTGTGCTCGGGCCACACCTGCGGCCTGGCGCTCCCCGAGGACTGCGAGCACCTGCACCGTGGGCCGGACACGCGGCCGCCCTGCCTGCTCAGCCCCGCGGACGGCTGCCCGCTGGACCACCGCCGCTGCTCGCCCCGCAGCTCCGTGCACTCGGAGTGCGTGATGCTGCCCCTGGTGCTGGCCGACCACATGTCCAGCAGCACCTTCCCCAGGATGCACTACAGCTCCCACTACGATGCGAGGGATGACTGCGCCGTGGCCCACGCCAGCGCGAAAGTCAACCGGATCCCGGCCAACCTCTTGGACCAGTTTGAGAAGCAGCTCCCGCTGCACAGGGACGGCTTCCACACGCTGCAGTACCAGAGGACTTCCTCTGCCCATGAGCCGCGCGGCGAGAGCCCGGGGCGCATCCGGCACCTCGTGCACTCGGTCCAGAAGCTCTTCACCAAGTCCCATTCTCTGGAGGGCTCCTCCAAGGGCAACGTCAACGGGACCAAGGGCGACGGCCGGGGCGAAGACCCCCACGGCCACCACCCCAAGCACAGCAAGCGGAGTAAAAGCAAGGACCGGAAGCCCGAGAGCAGGCACAGGTCGGGCCTGAGCAGCTGGTGGAGCTCGGATGACAACCTGGACAGCGACAGCACCTGCCGGGCCTCCGGCATGGTCAACAGGCACCTGACGGACCACACCCCCCACTGCTACCCGGAGCCGCTGCTGGGGCCCTTCGGGGACCTGTCCCTGAAGACTTCCAAAAGCAACAATGACGTCAAGTGCTCTGCCTGCGAGGGCCTGGCCATGACGCCCGACACCAAGTACATGAAACGGAGCTCCTGGTCCACGCTGACCGTGAGCCAGGCCAAGGAGGCCTGCCGCAAGAGCTCCCTAAACCTGGACAAGCCCCTGGTGCACCAGGAGATCCAGCCACCCTTGAGGCCGTGCCATTACCTCCAGGTAAGGGGCCCGAGGGTGACGGCCACATGCCTCGTGGTGTGTGTGCAGCACCTGTCACGGGGCCATGGCTGCCTGCTCGGGGTAGCTGCCCCTCGAACACACACGGGGGACCCTTCCCTTAATGCCCCTCAGGCTGCAGAGGTCAGCCACAGCAGTGGGGTATGTCCGACCACAGTAATGCTTTAGCCTGAAGGGGACCAGCTTGACCAGGTTAAACGAGCCTGCAGCTTGAGCGCGTTCCCGGACCACCGCGACGTCCGCGTCTTGCGTGCCATTTTGGGTAAGGCGCCCCCCCGTCCCTCTGGGTGCACAGCGAGTGCACTCAGCGAGAGGGGCACAGGTGCGAGGCCGCGGTGGTAAGGGGCAGCGGACTGTGGAACTCTGTTTCACACGGTCTCCTCTCCACCTCCTAATCGAACGACCGCGGGGTGTGCGGCGCAGCGTCGGTCCAGGAGGCACCTGCGGCTGCTCCTGCGAGTGCTTCCTCCGCCAGCGGGGCCACGAGCTGAGCCGGAGTCTAGCCTTTGTCTTCGACGTGCAAGTCACGTGTACTCCGTCCCTCACGCTCAGCTCGCGCCTCACCGCGGTCACTGTAGCCTGTGCCCCAGCTGAGGGGGTCCCCATGGAAGGATGACCAAGTCCCAGGGCCCAGGTGTCGGGGCAGAGCCGTCGCTGCAGGCCCCCTGAGGGGTCAGGGGCCGCAAATCATTTCAGCAACTCCAGCTGCCGTCCTGGCCCATCATCGCAAACCCCGTGGGTCTGTTTGAAAGGTGATGCTAACCTAATTGCTTTTATAGGAAGATTTGTTCAGAGACAAATGGGTAGTTGCATAGAACATTACTTTTGTAGCAAAGCGAGAGAGGTAAGCTTTGCATGCAGTTGATAAACTCTGATGATACACAAACATGAAACGATCACCTGAACATGTCAAAGGGGAGGTGGCCTGTGGCGTTGTGGCCCTTCACAGTCATTGTCAGAGAAGCAAAACTCCGGTCCTCTGCCTGTCCCTGGGATTCTCCGATGCAGAGTCCCCTGGACGTCTGACGAGGGTGACGCTAGCCGCGGTGTGTCCCCACCTGCCACAGGCACCCTGCCCCTTCCCACTGAAGCCTCTCTGTCCACTGTCCACATGGAACACCCTCTCCTTGGCCCTCCTGCAGCCCTTCCTGATGTTCTAATTATGTAAAATACTAAGCCTATAGAAAGGTAAGATTGTCAGGTGACAAAACCCATACACTCGTCACGCGGCGTCAGGACCTGTCAGCACGTGGCCGTGCCTGTCTCCTCAGGACTCACACGCCTGCCCGTGCAGGTTCACTGAGAAAAGTCCATGAAGTCCAGTGACTACTCTGTGCTCGCCTGTCAGGAGCCGCCCCGGGCAGTAAGGACTCTTCCTCTGGAGACGTAACTGCAACGCCATCGCCAGACACTAAAACGACATCAGCTCTTTGATGGTCTCAGACGTGCAGCCGGTATTCTAATTCCCCTGCTACTCACGTTCCTCTTCCGCAGCCTGGCGGATCCAGGTGCAGGTGGGTGCCCCGGGGCACCAGGCAGACATTTCTCTGGAACACCTGCGGGTCCTTCCGGTGCACGTTCTCGCACCTTCTGGGACCCTGGGGGAGCTTAGGAGCCGGCCGTCTGCTGACGCGTTCCTGCGTCCGGTGCCGCCTGCACTGGCCGCCCGGTGGCATCGCCTGCCCTGCAGCTCCCGTGCCCAGAGTCTCTCAGCGTTTGCTGCGAGGTCACTGAATGTTTCACGTCGCTGACACCCTTCTCCGCTAGGCTGTTGAGACCATGTCGCCCCTTCCCTCACCTTTCTCAGGAGACGTCAGGACATGGGTAGGGCCCCAAGGTGTGGGCGAGAGGGCTTGGTCGAGCTGCATCCCCAGATGTCAGAATACGCAGTCTGTGCATAGTAACATGCAGAAAATGCCGCGCGGGGATTTGATCCCGGGAACGCTGTGACTCAGTGGGCGGCACCTTCAAGCCAAAGCCCCTGGAATGAAATGGTGCCACTCCAAGGTCCCAGGGAGCGGAGAGGTCAGTCCCTTATGTGCTGCAAACCCACCACCATCTCCATTCCTGGCAGCCCTATTGGTTGCTCAGGTGTCGACCCTGCCCTGTGCAAGCCTCCTGAGGACCACTGCCCTGGACCCCAGCCTCGCGTCTCTGCGCTGGAGCGGGGCACAAGGCTGTCCCCAGGTCAGGAGACACTGCCAGGGGACTGGGTGCTGTGGGATCCGGGGGCGGCACTGCTTCTTCTAAGCCCGGTGACCCACAAGGACTCGGGCTCCTCAGAGGGAAGCCCGCTCCTGCCCTCCCTCCTGGGCGTGTACGCGGCGCCGCCGGTGCCAGCATGCAGCTGGCGGCTTCCGTCTTCCCGTCTGTCCTCTCTTGACCACCGCCAGGCCACGTGTGGAAAGACGCAGGCCCATGAGCCCCAAGCATGCTCACGTCTCTCCAGTGGCGTGTCCTCTTCTCTAGACTCATGGGAACTGAGGTCCAGGGGTGTCCGACATTTTGGCATCAACTCACATCAGAGGAAGAGGAGTTGACTTGGGCCACGCATTAAATACATTGAAACATGAAGTCACAAAAACATCTCATGTTTTAAGTCAACTTACGATTTTGTGTTGGGCCACATTCACAGCCATCCTGGGCTGCACGCAGCCTGCAGGCCGTGGGTTGGACACACTGTGTGTCATAGATTCTTACGGGGCTGCTGGGGTTAGAGTGCTCATGGCCACATGTGTGGCCTGTCCTCTCCATCCCTGACCTCACCTGCACCCGAGTTTGCACCCAGATGCCAGCACGTGCCCTGGGAGCCTTTTGCCAACCTCAGGCCGTGGCGTCACCGACAAGTCTGAGAGGGTGGGCGCCCCCTTGTCCAAGCGCCCACCCAGCGGGAGACGATCTGCAAGAGTCTGGGCTCCTCGGGCGAGTGTTCACAACAGGATGTCCACGCTCAGTGGCCACCGAGTAAGAGGCCCGACCCTTCGGGTCCTGAGACGCAGTCCTGCCCTCCAGGCCCCAGGGGTCACCGACACGTCCGTGTAATTGCTCGGAAAGCCTTTCTGTCCATTTGGTGTCGTGTGAACAGGCCACACACGGCGTCCCATTCATAACAAAGACGTGAAATGTCCCCTTGGTCATTTCTAAAATGAAATTCACGTATGACAGACCCACACACACTGTTTTGAATGTATGCTTGTTCATTTACTTATGCAATGTGCCTGAACTTGAATAGAAAGGAAATAAAAGGAAGGTAACTTTGGACTAAAAACACGGATTTTCACATACAAGCGTCCCGTCGCCATGGCAAGTGTGCATAGAATGGAGCGTCGGCAGCCTGGTCCTGGAGGAGGTGGCCCCCTGGGCGCACGAGGTGTCTTGGTGGCCAGCCTTCAGCAGCGGGCTTCCTGGAGAGGGGCACAACTGCGCGTGCCCAGCCAGGCAGAGCGCTCCCCTTGATCGGCAAACCTAGCCGCCTTCCTGAAAGCGTCAGTGTTCATTAAAACCACGGGGAAACGGCAGCCTTGGCTCACGTGCCAAGGAGAGGTGGACCCGGGGCTCAGACAGTCGTAGATAGAGAGCACATTCCAACGTCACACAGAACGGGTGCGGCAACTTCTCGGTGTCCCCCAAACTGACCTCGTGAGCCTCAGACGCTGCAGACCCCCCACAGTCTGTGACAACCACAACCGGCCCAGAGAGACTCCAGGACCACCCCTTGCTGCCACATCGTCATTTCCTGTAAAAGCAGGCGACTCAGAAGCCAGCGCCTTTCTCTGGAGGGGACCCCGGGGATGGTGGCCAGCTGCTGGTGGTGCGCGTGGAACAGAGTGTTGAGTGAATGAGGAAGACTCTCCCCTGGGGAACCACAGCGTGTGGTGGTGTTTTCTCCCTTGGTGTGAACCCCCGAGAAGGAAGATTGTGATGAAACCTGGCCCCACCCCGCCCCCGTGCCACTGGTCGGAAACAAGATGTTTCATACGCAGGGCTGCGGTGTCCTTGGAGCCAGAAGCAGGAGACACCAGCTGTGCACGTCATCAACCTCAGGAAGACGGCAGCTCAGAAGCAGCCTTCTGTCAACCGTGACTCTGCTGGGGGTGACGAGGGTCATCCCTCACTGTGGGACATGGCAGGCTCACCCACTCCCTGTCGGCAGGCCGCATGGTGCCCCCGGGGCCGGTCGGGGCCACTCCGCCGTCCGCGTGACAGCCCCCGCATATGCTCTGGAATCAGTGCTTGACTCTGGTTGGCCCCCCTTCTGTGCTGGAACATCTGTCAAAGATGCAAACTTGGCTTCTAAAATCAGACAGAGAGAAACACGGGCTGGTTTCATTCAGAGGCTGCTGATTAGAAATATTTGCTTTGTTTCTTATGGAGACATGTTTTTAATTCACAGAAATTTTGCGAGTAGCCAGCAGGATGTCTCTCATGGCGGGTGGCCTGCTGCCATCTGTCCCCCCTACCCTGCCCCCTCCCTGGGACTCCCAAGCTCAGGGACAGAGCCAAACCCCCTTGCTGCCTCTGTTGCACCTTCCTGCTACTCAAACTCAAATGAGTCAGAACCCCGTGCCCCCCCAAGACCCTCTGCTTCTGTCCATAGCTTCCGGGGACCCTGCTCTGCTCCACCTGCTTCTTTTGTCCTAATGAAACTATAATTCCCTGGATGTAATGTCTGTCTCCTCTCCTGAAATGATTGTCATGGCAGACAGACTTTCCTTAAATTGGAAGTGTTTATTTTTTTATCACAAATGTACAGTCCATGTAGAAAATTCAAGGAATGTGAGTATAACGAGAAATAATCACGAAGCCCATGGCACCGTCTCCCGCACTGGCCCACAGCCTTCCAGCTGTGTCACGTGCGTCGTGTGGCAGCATCTGTTCATAAGTGTTGAAAACACCAGTGCCGTCCGCCCTAAAATCGCCCCCCTTCCTGAGCACCTTCCTATGCTGCTCGAGTGTTCTCCTGTGCCACGGCTGTTCGGGGTGCAACCGTGTCCACCGTGCGGCGGGGTTACTATTGGAAGCTGTCCCCTGCGGGGCGTTACCAACGCTTCCTCCTCTGGCCCTGAGGAGGAGTTCAGTGGTCCAGCACGGACCCAGTCGTCTGGGGACACCTCGCAGAGATGACGTTGCTAGGCTAGCCTCCCACACAGTCGGAAGTCAGTGACTCAGTTCACCAAGCGAGGGGACAGGGTCCAGCGCCTCCCTCCTCTAGGTGCAGGGACCTTGCGTGGTGACCGCCGAGCATCGGGTTTTTGAACCCCTTCCCTGTTGGGCGCCCTCACAATGTGGGCACTTCCTTCCCCTGGTGTTTGTTCCTCCTCCACCCCCTCCACCCAGGGTGACCGTTTTATCCTCTCGTTCTCTCGTGGTCTCATTCCCACAACGTTGAAGGGACATCACTGTGAACGTCGTCAGCAGTTTTTCTCAGGGGCTGTGATCACAAGGGTTTCCTCATTTTGCTGTCCTAATGTGTTCTCAGTTTTCCCTGAGTTACTATCCTTTTAAGGTTTCCGTGGCAGCGCACCCTGTGGCACCGATCTGGGCATCTGAGCTTAAACGAGGATCGGCTGTGATGAGCTGCGTCCCCGAGGACCGTGGAGAACGCGTTCCCCCCAACAGCCACAACAGGGCCCTCGGTGACAGACTGACGCGGAGTATCTGTTCCCTCCCAGGTGCCGCAGGATGAGTGGGCAGGGTACCCGGCTGGGGGCAAGGACGAGATCCCCTGCAGGAGGATGCGGAGCGGGAGCTACATCAAAGCCATGGGCGACGAGGAGAGCGGGGAGTCGGACTCCAGCCCCAAAACGTCCCCGACGGCGGCCTTGCGGCCGGAGCCCCTGCTCAAGTCACTGGCAGGGCTGCACACGTAAGACCCCACTCGCCTCCTCCGAACGCACCTTGTGCCTCAGACTCCCCTGCCCCTGCGCAGCCAGCTATGGGCCTGCGGTCCCCAACTATAGGTGGTTTCTGAGTTGAAAACATCAGATTTTATGGCTTTCAATGTGCAAGTCCCTTTAGAAAAATCCAGGTCTTAGGTTATTTACTTACTACGTAGTCATGAAGGAGCTAGACTTGGGCGATTTCTACATCAAATGTTAACTTGAAAGTAACTGTCACAGCCAGTGAGGTCCCTCGATGTCGCCTCAGGTCATTCCATTAAATTTCATCAGGAACACATCTGTGAGTGGGTATGCATGTGTGAGTGTGCGAATGTGTGTGTCAGTGTGAGAATACTAGGGTATCTCTTTACTATAACTTCATAAGTGCATTTGTAAGCAACTGCTTTTTTGCTGGGTGAGGGCAGGAAATGGACTCGTTTTGCAAAACTAATAGCCCGTGCTATTATTGAGAAGTTTCCAAAATAGAGAAAACCATTTGGCAAAGCCCATTTGGCAGATCGGCTATCCTTTCTCTCGGCAGTCACACTGTGGGTGCACCTGGTCCCAGCAGCCCGGCTTGCGGGTACGGGGGGAGAACTGCGGGGCCCCGGGCTCAAGCAGTCGGCTGCCCTGCATGCGGGTCGGCAGCAGGGCAAGCCAGCCTATCGGCGCTTTGCCGACTCGGCCCCAGAGCTGTGGGTTGTTTTGCTTACGGGACACGGTAACACTCCCATCCAGGCCTTGCTTTGGGACATCCCCTGCTGTGCCCAGAGCACAGAATGACGAGCCAGCCACCAGTGTGACTTCTGCAGTCATTCTTTAACGTTTGCTCCCGGGAGGAAAAATAAAAATTTTGAACTGAAGCCAGAATCAAAATTGTGAATTTAACAGATGTGAACCACGTCTTTATTACCAAATTCCGTCAGATCCCACAGCGACTGTGTGGCGAGTGCGCGACCGAGGTGGGTGAGGCTGACGCCGTCACACTCCCCAGTGTCAGGCAGCGGCGCAGGGAGCAGCTGGCATGGGCCGCGGTGCCGCCCTGCACGTGCACAAACACGCAGAGGGAAGTGGGGGCAGGGCGCGTGAGCACAGAGACCACTGGGAACAGCGACTGTGGGGGCCGTGTCAGGGTCTCTAAGGTGTATGGTGGGACCCGCCTGCCCCACAGTCAAGGGCAGGACCAGGCATCAGCCTCCCCGTCTACTTGGGGACCTATGACATGACGGAGCAGCAAGATGTACCTTGAACCCAGCTGGCCTGGCGCTTGTACCCGCTGACGCCCACCATGGTCTTGGGCTCCCAACCGCTGGCCGGTGTGCACCCACTTCTCGTTCAGAAAGTGATGGTAGATGTGACAAAGAAAGAAAGCAAATGGCGATCAGCCGTGAACAGGGGCAGGTATCGATGAGACCTTTGTCCTCCTGCCTCGTCAGCCGACCCTGCAAATGTACGTGTGCACCCTGTGCCCACCCTGAGCCAGCTCCCAACCCCCAGCATTGAAATCGCCGCCGCCTTTGGAGGGAGAGACTGCCTTGCGCCGGCCGATGCAGACCACGCTCAGAAGACGGGGTTCGGATTTGCCAAAACGTACCAGAGCATGAAAACGCCCCCAACACCCACAGACTGACCATGAGTCCGAGGCCATCGGCAACAGAGTCTGAACACCGACGCAGGGCTTCCCCGCCAGGCGCGCGGGTCAGGCCAGGCACGCGCCCCCGCACGGTACCTGACCAGATGCTACAGCGCACGGGAAGGTGTGGGGAGGGGCCAAGTCTGCAGCGTTCGAGGCACCTGAACTCAGTGCAGCGGCTCTGCCTGCGACCCCTCCCAGCTCCACAGCTTCGCCACCTGCACGTTGCCTATACTCCCCGCACCTTGTCCCCACTCACCCCTACGCACCCCCCCACGCCCCGCCCCCCACACCACTCCCCACCGCCCCCCACCGCCCCCGCACAGCCGCCCAGAAGTCAGGCCCGTTTTTCTGCTAATTCCGTAATTCATCGCTCTGTCCAGCCAACCAGCAAAAGTGGGGCACGTGCCGATTTCCACTCCTGGAGCCCTTGGCTAATTGTAAAGTCGCCCTCTGAGACTAAAGTATTGAAATGTCCCTTACAATGTAAGTTATGTTGTTGGGAAGTTAAGTTATTGCTTGTTTAGAACGTTAGAGGTTTCAAGGTAGCTTCACTTACTTTCATTTTAAACACCATCCCCAAAGCCCAACTCTTTACTTCTGGAGCCAGAGCCGTGCCCATCCCACGAGCAGAACCCTGGCGGACCGGTGCGGAAGGGCGCGTGTGCATGCGTGGGCCGCGCTGCCGGGGAGAGCGGGTGGTTTAATGTCGCGCCCAGGGAAAACAGTTTGCTGAAGACCCACAGGAGTGTCCGGGCCACGTGGCTGTGCCGCGCCCCAAGCCCTGGACCCGCCCCGCTCTCTTACTTACCCTGCAGCTCGGTCACCACACTGTGACCGACCCGCATGGGATCTCTGCTGCTTTTCTAAGGTGACGTGGATGAGGGGGATGGCGGATTTGTCCAGGTTTCCAGTGATTTCCTTGGATGTAGACTCTGCTGCAGGGGCCAGCGAGGCCCATGCTTTGTTACGTAAGTCTGGTTTTCCAGGGGGCCGAGGTTGCAGAGAGGGTTGCAAGCCTGCAGCTCAGCAAGTCCCTCAGACCAGTCTGCGGACAGAGAGGGCAGACAGGGTCGCGGGAAAACAGGGCTCTCTTCTCTGCCATAACTTCTCCTGTCACTTCCGAAGTAGGTCCGGGTCTCGTAGAGGCTGTGACTTTCTTAAGACGGCATCATGTGAAAGGGAAGAATGCTCTTATATTATTCTAGAAAACTTGTTATGGTTTCCTTTTAAAATTTTCTGAGCTCCCACCAAGTCTGTACGTGAAAATACGTTTCCATCCCTGACGACTGTGGGAATGACCGAGGGGCCTGCAGGGGATTTCAGAACAGTATGGGTTCCTAGGGCCGGTTTCTAGGTAACAGCAGGGGAAGTCCTGGACAGTGTCCTGCCAAGCGCCATACCTGGGGAGTGGGGTGGGGAACAGCCCTAGCCAGCCTCAGTGTTCAGTTCTCAGTCAGATATGATTTTTCAGGATATCTGGCCTTCTTGGGCACTGTATTATAAAACGCTAAACTACCATAATGAAAACAATTCTATTAAATGTAACAAGCCTGAAGTTGAGGGACCAGACCTCTCAGGCTCTGCTTCCGGGCCTCAGCAGCTGAGATCTCAGGACACGGGCATGAACTTAGAGCTAACAGCCTGGCCCCAAGCCCCATGCTGCCACCACACCGCGTGAGCCCGGGCAGCAGGCATGGCGGCTGTCCCTCAGTCTCCCCATGGGCGCCTCGAGGGTGCGAATGGCCCCACCTAATGGGATTCCCATGAAGATCAAATGCGTCAGTACAGTGTGAAATTCTTACAATGTAATTCTTACATTTCCAGGACACAGTGTGTGTCAAATGCCAGCTGTGGTCCGTGTTTAAAAGAAAAGCACACACCAGCTTTCTACAACGGCAGCTTTCCCATAGGTGGCATGCCCAGTTTTTGAATAAAGAGAATCATTCGGAGTTAGAATAGGTATTTGGAACATAGGACCCCAAATATGCTCTGCCTCCTGGGAATGCCACCAACAGCTCCCGGAGATCTCAGGCCACTCCTTTCCTCTCGGTGCCTAGCACAGGCTGCAAACAGGACCCCGAAGGAGAGGACAGAGCTTAGGGCCTCGGACCGGGAAGCACCTGTAACCTGAGGATGTGACCGGGATGGAAGGTATCAGTATTGGTTTCTATGAACGCACAGTATGAAACCAGCGATTTCAAGGGCGCAGGGAAACATGGGAGAGATGCAGAAAGGGACATTTTTTCAAAGACAAAGGTGAGCTGAGAGCCTAAGAGTCTTGGCAGCCACCCAAGGCCCCTGCATGAGATGCTGCCTGGGCGCACACACAGGCATGAGCCAACGAGGTGGCTGCGGTCACATGCAGGGTCCAACGAGAGCCCCCACACGGGGCAGAGTCCTGGGCACCACTGGCATTTTGCTGCTTCCATGGACCCCGGCCAGTTCCACGTGGGACAGCCAGGTGGCCACATGGAGGTGGTAGCTCACCTGTCTTCCGGCCGCCAGCCCAAGGCCCTCAGAGACGCAAAGGGCCGGAGGCCACGGCTGGTGCCAGTGCAGAGGCCGGCCTGAGGCCAGAGGCCTGCGGAGGAAGGGTGTCCCACTCTCCCGCCTGCCGAGTCAGCACCGGCTGGGCGCCGCCTTCTCCCCATTTCCTTTGTCGGTTTTGGGTGGAGGGAAGGTAGGCAGGTGGGACGTGTGAGCTGCCTGGTTTTAAAGCAAAAGTTACTGCGATATAAACTATACTCTATTATATAAAATATATTCGTCGTTCTTAGTAGAATAAGTGACTTTAAATCTGTAACAAATGGGCTTGACTTAATCAAAGCTTAAAATCAAGCCCAGTTTTTCCTCTGCTGCCCCATTTTTAAAGAAAGAGGTCAGTCACAGAAAAAACAAATTTCATCAAGAATTTACCTGACGAGCAAGGGACACACTTTGGCTGGCCAGCTGTGGAGCCAGAATCCACAGTGCGGTATTTACACACCTTTTTACACGCAGGCCTGTGTGACAACCTGATTTAGTGCGTCCGTTGTGGGAAGATGGTCAGCAAATCCTGACAGGAGCCCCGAACGCCAGAAATTCAAGCTAAACTGACCCTCCAGCTGCCAGACACCCTCCCGTTTCCCCATACGTTTAACATTTTACTAAATCATACAAAGGGAAGCCAGAGAAAATCGATTTCTAAGGGCGTTTGGGTGAGAGCAGTGATGACGATGATAAGCGGGTCCCATTTCCCAGCCTGCTCCTTCTGTCTGCCCTCGTTGCGTAACGGGGCAGCTTCGCCGAAGACCAGAGGCAGGCCTTGTGCCTGGCTTTTACAAGATTTCCATAGGTTTCTGTCTTTAGCTCATGACCCTGGTTCTTTTGCAGCATTTTCTTAAAAACGTGGAAATGATCCTAATTTCCTGCCTGTCCACCAAATGTCAGGATTCAAAGCAATTTTATAAATATCCTCCCCTATTACTTTTGATGAAATCCACATTTGTAAATGTGAACTTTGGGAACAGTTCCAGGAGGCAAGGGTATTTGTCAACAGACAAACCTGGGCTAGAAATTTCGGGCCAGCCTCCCAGCATGGGCTCTCATAATCACCGTGCCCTCTGCCCCTCCAGTGCCGTTCACGGAACATCTTTCTTCTCGTTTCTGTCCTTGCAGCCAGAGCTACCTGCCAGCTGCCAGTGATGGGCCTCCTGGCCACAGCCTGGACCCCGTGGCCAACTACAGCTCCCCAAAGTTTCGCTCCCGGAACCAGAGCTACATGAGAGCGGTCAGCACGCTGAGCCAGGCCAGCTGTGTGAGCCAGGTGGGGACTCCTTTCCACCCCTTGTCCCCTGGGCTTAGTCTGTAATACCGGGTCATTCCAGAAGTCGTCCTGCCCCGGGGGGACAGAGGCTCCAGGTCCGGGGGAGGAGCTGCAGCAGACGTGCACTTGCCTTTCACTGATGACTAATCTGGGAACTTTGCAAGATTCCGTGGTCCCTGCATTCACGACTGCGGCTCTCACGTCGATCTCTTCTGACCCGCTGCCTACCCCACAGCCCCCTGCTGATCGCCTGGCTCCCTCTGCCTTCCTTTTGAAGAGCCAGTAACGTGCCATGGTACCAGCCAGAGCACCGTGGCCCCGAGGAGGACTAGGTCCCCACGTGGGCGACCATATGCTGAGCAGGCCCGTGGGCGGGATGGATGGAGCCATTTGGAAGAATCGGGACCCGGGCTTTGTAAGCACCATATCCCATAGTCAGCCTGTGACATCCCCAAACCATCTCAGCCCCTCATCCTCTCTCGGGGATGGGGTAACCCCTGCTGCGCGGTGTTGTAAGAAACCCCCATCACAGCTGTTGCTGTCCCAGAGCCATTGTCAGATGAGTCAGATGCTGGTGCGTGACCTGGATGTGGCCGGTCCTTTCTCCAGAGCTCTCCAGGCCCCTTCTCCACTGGTGGCCTTTCTCAGGGCACCCAGTTAGTCGAATAGCAGCCAGACGTCATCGTCACTCTAAGAACAATGAGCCCTCATGTGCCCCAGCGCACAGTGGGTTTTTCTTGCATATGTCCTGCCCACCGTACTCACAGTTCAGCGTCTGTGTGGCTGCAGAGGCAGCTGAGTGCGTTAGCTGGAGTAATGCCCACGTTTTCTATGTCCCTGAAACATGCTTAGAGCAATAGGCCCGCTGACCCTCTGATCTTCACCTCTCTTGGGAAACAGCCACGTGACAACGGCTGGGTTTGCAGAAGCTGAGGCTGGGGCCCCGTGCTAGGGCCTGTCAGTTACTGCCCCAGAGTGCCTTCTCTCCCGGGCGGCGCTGGGACTGGGTGCGGGAAGGGGGCGCCGAGTCTTGTCCTCAGACCTGTAAGCAGCTGCATGTCACAGCCCAGTTTCCACTTTCATTCTTAAATTCTTATCCTTTCTCCCACCCCGTTCTTGTCGACCTTGTTTAATCCCGTAGTTCACTGTATTGGATTTGCACTTAAAACCTCCCGACTTGGCTCATGGGAAACACAAGAGTATTGCTAGCTAGAACTCTCGGGAAAAGGGTGTCCCCCGCCCAGGGGCTTCAACCCTCCACAGCTCACACCCCAGCAGATGGTCCAGCCTGTCTGTGCAGGGGATCCCTCCGCGGTCCCAGCCAGGATCGTTGCTTAAAATACAGCTGGAACCTTTAGGTTCCCAGGTGACTCTATACCTGGAAATTAAACCACAGACTTGAAAATAATTTCTTTCCCTGGTAAACTATTAAGTGAGGTGAGTATGCTGAAATCCCATGCTGAAGACAAAAAAGAAAGAAAACACAGAATTAGGTGAGGCTGCCGGTTGCAGGCGGACGGCTGGCTGCCCAGCTGTCCCCAGACGAGGGCGAGTTTTTTGACGGTGGGAGGTTAGTGGTCTCCGTGGTGACGGGAGGCAGAGCGAAGTCTTTATACGCTGAACGCGTCCTTTGCCCCAGGTGGCGTGCCAGACTTCTAAGCGCAGCCTCTGTTCGTCATGGCCTCAGCGGTCAGCAACCCTTTAAGCTTTGCCTTGCGGGTCCACGGAGGGCCAGCAACATCTTGGAACTGGCCGTTGGCGTCTCGTAAGAAATAACTCAGTAAGCTGGTTCCCAGGCTCAACAGGTTGCTGCGCTGATGTCGAACTAACTGCTGAAAACACAAGGCCACGTGAGGACGGGGGTGAGTCCCGCTCTCGCGCGTGTGGCCACCACGTGGCCGGAGGGCCCAGGCTGACCTCATGTTGTTGGCTCTGTTGCCTGTTGCAGATGAGTGAGGCAGAGGCCAACGGGCAGTTTGAGTCGGTGTGCGAGTCTGTCTTCGGAGAAGTCGAATCTCAGGCCATGGATGCCCTGGACCTGCCCGGGTGCTTCCGGACACGGAGCCACAGCTACCTCCGGGCCATTCAGGCCGGCTACGCCCAGGACGACGAGTGCATCCCTGCGCTGACGCCCTGCACCGTCACCTCCACCATCAGACCCACGGCAGGTGAGACGCCCTCCCTGGCTTCTGATGGAGACTGTGCGGGAGCATATGCGCACTCCCCTTGGAAGGAGTGGTGCAGCATCACTGCAAGTAAACTATGCTTCAGGTGCTTGGTGACTTTCCCAAACTGCACATTTCACGTTGTCATATTGGCATTGGTGCTTTGAAACATTTCTTTCATAGGGTGCCTTTGTTTCTTTTAGAATGAAATCCATCATGGGCAAGGTTTCTGAACAGTCAAGTCTGACTTCTGCAAAGTTTTGTGTCGGGAAAAACGTAGGCAGTGGTTTTTGGGAAGTGATCGCTTTTTAAGTGTCGAAGTGGAACTGTCTGGGGGAAGCAGCTGACATGCAGAAATGCCCGGCACCTCCCGGGCAGTGTCAGGCCTGAACCCCGCTCGTTCGGAGAGCAAACCCGTAAACGTGGTTCACTGCGGCAGGCAGGTGGGTCATTGATGTAAATCCTCTGCGTGCTCCTGGGCTGTGGGTTCAGGGTCACTGTCTCCTTCAGTGTTTGTGGAAACCACATCCACCCCCCTGAAAATTTACCACCTACGCTAAACAGCACTGCCCGGCACCCCTCTGCACTGCTCTTATGTAGCACGATGAGCGTGAATGGCCTGGGGACGTGCGCAGGGTGGGCGATGACACTCGGCCGAGCCGCACAGGTGGCTCAGCCCAGCCACTCAGGAGCAGGCCACGCTGAGAAGCGAGGCGACCTGAATATGAGACTTGGGGTGCGGTGATGGGTCAGAGGATTTGAGGGCCGTCCTGAGAAGCACTGGGAAGAGTGCTGTCTGCGATTTCTGGCCTTGGGAACCAGAGTGGGGAAGGGACACAGTGGGGTCCTGGGAGGTCCGTCCCTGTAGCGGGAACGGGGCTTCTCGTTTACCTGCTGAAGGCGTCAACAGGAATTGGGGGAGGTTGCCTGGAATGATAAACTGTAGAACCAGCACCACTGGGAAAGCCTGCCCTGGCCCGCGTTTCGAGAGGACGCACCTGAGGGGCCGCCCACAGGAGGCGGAGTGGCCAGGACCACGTGCCTGCAAGGTCCTGGCCTATTGGCGTTTTTGGGACGTCCATTAAAATGGGGAGCTGTGCCTGGCTCATCACGTAGGACTAACAGCTGCTTTCCAGAGAGGCCGTGGTGCTCAGTGATTGTTCACTGTTCTTGCTCTGACGGGGGGGTTTATGATCCTGATGCCGAGATGGATGTAGGACCTTGGGCGCAGGGAGCCCTGTGCTGAAGCCCAGAGCTGTGCGGGTGCGGAGGGCCATCTCAGGTGATGTCTACAGGGCTGCGAATGCCATCCCGGTGCCATCGGGGGCTGTGAGTGTGAGGCCCAGCCTCTGAGCTGCCCCATCTCTCTGGCTTCCTCCCCTTGGCAAGGGCACGGGCCACCTCTCATGACCTTGGTGGAAAAGAGAGGTGAAAAATGAGCAGGTCAGAAACTTACAGAAGTTATGGGCTTTACAATCATTGGGTCAAAAAAAAACAAACACTTTAAGGGATCGTTACTGAGATGCTCGGCAGTACCTGCCGGGTCTGTTATGAGCAAAGGACAGCCCAGCCTGTCACGGGCTTCAGAGACGCTTCGAAGCCATAATTACCTAGTAGAGCACAACTGGGTTGTTTTAGAGCAGACGTTATAGGGAGAATAAAAATAAAACAGGTTTCATAGAGATACTACAAGAAGGGGTGCAGAACTGAGACTAAAACTCTAATTTATGAACACACCGCTTTACCAGCGGCACTTCTGTCATCCCCAAATGTGTGCACCCAATACATTACAAGAGATGCCGCTCTTCAAAGTCTCTAGTGGATCTTGGGCTAGTTATTGAGGCCACATTTCCTCCAGACTGCTGGGGGACAGCCAGAGGTAGGGGTCCTGCGGGTCAGGGAAGAGAAGGAATGGAAACTGCCGGGGAATGTGTTGGCACCTGGCATTGACGAGCTGCCGTGGGGAAGAAACGTAGCAGCAGGTGAACCGTGTCCCCCCAACCCCCTCCCTGTCTCACGCCAAGTGTTGTCTGTTAAATATTCCCAATGCTTCTTTCCCAAGTAGAATCGAGATGGCAGGCAAGAACCACAGTCTAGTTAATAAGAGTGTGAAAAACACCAAAGAAATGACAAACCCCCACCCGGAAAAGCGGAAGGACACCAGTGTGGAGAAGACCATCGAACGCTGCACGACGCTGTCATCCGTTTGTCAGTGGAGCTGAGCGTCTGATTGGATTCAGAGCTTCCTGCCGCTGAGGCCAGACGGGACTTCAGTCTTTTTATGTCAAGATACTCGGGAGATGGGTTACTAAGGCTGACATTTACCGGCCACCCTTTGCCGATGTGTATGCATGGAGAGAGAAAGACTATTTTGACAAATTGATTTTCCTTATGGTTCTGAAGCTGTCTTTTGAGCATAATTCCAAAAAAGCTGTTCTCAAAAGAACATCCCTAGTGATTATTTTCAAAAATGGGATTTATTTACATTCTTCCCTCCGCTTGAGAAATAAGTTAGTGTTGCTGGGTCGCCTCTCCTTGTATAAAATGCAAATACGTAATTTTACTCTTCATCCAGTGATCATTAGATAGTAAAACTTATGCGTGGGTGGTTTGTTAAAAATTTAGAAACGCACATGAAGCACGTATTTCGAACGTCCCCGGGCTGAGGCTGCCGGCGGACATCGGCTCAGCCCGCGAAGCTCGTGGCGACTCAGCAGGAACAGCCTCTTTCCCCCGAAACTGCAGGGACGCCGCCGGGCCTGGAACCACTGCTCAGCAGCATGACCCGCACCTCACTGTCCCCGTCTCTAGGCAAAGCGCCACACATTGATTAGTGTCCTCTCTTTAAATAAAGTGATTTCAAAAACATCTAACCCTCCTTTCACACATGGGCTCTCTCTCCTCGGGGGATGGCTCATCAGGTAGATTTACTTGTCCGAATACGCACGCCACCCAATTTTTCAAGAGAGGGAGTGTTACTGATATCGTGGAGGAAAATGCTAGAAAGTTAGATTATAATGATTTTTCTCTGGGTCAGAAACTTTCTAAGCATAAGTCACCACCGATGGGAGAAGTCATTAAGACAAGGGAAAACCCCTACAAGACCTGATGGAGGCAACGGCCACAAAGTCGTCTTCATCTTGTTTTGTGTCTGGATGACTCGTCTGTCGAGGCTGCGCCATCAATTTCCAGGGTGACCTGAGGCTCCCGGTGCAGGACCCTCCCCTGGCCCCAGATCCCCTGACTCCGAGCCCCCACCCTCCTTGCTCAGGGCCCTGACGACAGCGTAGGACCCCTCACGCGGCCCAGAGTGACTCCCCCTGAAGGCCCTGACCTTCGCTCACATCTGCAAACGGCCTTTTGTCAGGGTAGGTGACGAAGTCACAGGCAGGGATTCGGTCATGGAGACAGGGTAGGGGCGTTAATGTGTCTGCTGTGACGGGATTTCAGTAAATATTGGTTGAGTGCACGAATTAAAAGGACAAAGGATGAGGTCAAGCGTGGATACAGCCTGAGACACACAGAAGCCTGAGGACCCATCACTGCTCTTGGCACATGAAGCTACTCCTTGTATTAAATTCAAGTTCATGCTGATGACGTGAAAGCAAATTCAGGTGTCTCATGAGACAGCCCTCACCTGTGGCCGCGTTGGAGCCCCTGAGGCGAGGGGCGGGCGTTTCGTCCATGCTTGGGATCAGGCTGGGTGCCCGAGTCCTGAGTCTGGTCTGCACGGCAGCCTGAGGCTGTGCTGTGAGTTGAGAAACTGGAACCCGATGACGTCTTGCGTCGGCTGGTCCACAACACCTGGAGGAAGGCCACGGCATTCAGGACGCCCCTGCATGTGTCAGGCTCACCCAGGACTTCTCAGAAGATGCCACGGACCCCTGAGAAGCCCTCTGTTCTGAACGGAGCCAGGGCCATGGCATTCAGAGATCTTCAGGCCCGGAGTCTGAGGTTTCGAGGAATGTTTTCCAGACAACACCCGCCTCCTAAGATCTGAAAGTCAGAAAAAGCCTTTTGCCCACGCCTGGCCTGGTGGTTCCCCTGCGCATGTAGACTTGCATTTCAGACGAAGTCAAACAGGCAGCTTCAGTACCTAGAAGGCGAAATATAGTTTGTGTCGTTTTAATTTCTTCAACTATAATCAGAGAATCAGCCACCACTGTGTCCGCTCCCCCAGACCCTCAGTCTTGGCCATCAGGACCCGTGACAGAAACTGCACAGGAAGCTACCCAAGTGAGAGGAGGGACGCCGGAGATGGGAGCCCTGAGAGCTGATGGGGGACAGTGTGGGGACCGGGACAGGAGACACTGGGCCACGTCGTCACGGAAGGAGAGGAGTCTCACTCCAGCTTCCCAGGTCGACTTCCAAGGTTAAAACGTAGGACAAAGAACAAGCCTGGTTAGACGTGGTCTTGTGGCGTTCAGACGGAGAGAACCGAGTTTGCGTGAGAACGCCCCAGTCCGTGGGGGTTGCTCAGGCAGGAAGAGGCGTGCTCAGAAAGATTCCCCCAAGTGTACAGCCTGCTTTCTCCTTCAAAAGCACCTGTTTTCAAGTGCTTCGTGTCCCTCCCTCACCAGGACGCAGCCGCCCACTTACCGGGACCGGGACCTCCGCCCCGCCCCCACCCCAGGGTTTCGAGCCGGCCTGGTCCAGACAGGTGCGCCGTACGGGCTCGGAAGTGGAGCCTCAGATTCCTGACGCACAGCCCGGGCTTCCTGCCCCTCATAGCCCATCCTGCAGCAGTTTCTTACCTGAAATGGGAGTTCACGGGGAAGGGACAGGGACCTCGTCAGAGACCCGGGCAGGAGAGCCTGTGCTGTCGTCATTATATACAGCAACTGTGATCAGTTACACGGGAAAGTAACTGTCTGACTTACGGATGAGCAAACCATCAAACTGGCCACTTGTCTCCCACAACCTAAGTAGCGGGTGGGTAAGGAAGGAAGTGAAGGTGTGCAGGCACCGCTGACGGGTGAGCGCGTGAACGTTTCCCCCAGAGGCCTGGTGCCGTGGACTCTGCCCCCCACCCCCACCATCAGCCCAGCCCCTTCGCTCGCCCGGCTAGGCCTCAGCCCTGTCCTCAGAGAGATCTGCTGCAACGTGGCCTCCCGGACGGTTGCCACTCCGGAAGCAGCCCCAGCGCTTGGCAGACGGGGCTCCTGTTCCTCTTCAAAGTGGCCGCTGGCTGGCCCCACATCTGCCCAGGAGCCTGGGCTGCACACGGGACTCCATCTTCCACCACCGCTCACCGCAGGACCCTGGACAACGAGGTGCCACCTGCGACCACAGTCCCCCACGCCCTGCCCCTGGCGGCCACTGGCCTCAGGGGTGCACAGAGGGTGAGCACTTGTCAGAGGAAGTGAATCTGAAAGGCTAGAAAGAAGAGGAAGGGCCTGGGCAAGGTGCCCCGACCCCTCAGGACCCCCCGCGGCCCCTCACGCAGGCACTTTAGCCTTTACACTTTTGTCAGAAGCATTTTCAGAAGAGCCGCCACCAGGAGACCAGCAGGCCCCAGTCACAAACTTCATTTGCCTAATCACACTCTCTCCCTCCTGAGAATTAACTTGGCTTTTTTCCCTGGGCTCTCCATTCATTAACAGGCATGTGTGGAATTTAGAGACGTGTGTGGTTTTTTTTAAAGTGATTTCACTGACTGGGGGCTGACTGCCTGGTACACTCACTGGACCCGAGGGTCGCGCAGAAGAGCGGGTTGGGTTCCGTCCGCGCTGCACTGCTTTTCAGAGCATCGGAACGGAGCTGTGCTTGCAGTCTGTCAGGAGTCCAGCACATCTGTCATCTTTGAGCCTGATGGACACTTAGCAGTGATGTCCCTCCCACCCCCGCCCCCGAGAGTAGAAGCTCCAGGACCTGCCAAATCCTCCGTTCCTAGAATGGTGCTTGGCAGGTAGTAGACATTCAGTAAGTGCTTGCTGATTTTTTTAAGAGACAACATGGAACGAACGAACGAACGAACGAATGAATGAATAAAAAGTATTCCCCTTCCCAACAGCCCTGAGATGTGAGCCCTGCCATGGCGTGCTGACGGCTATCCTTCTGGGATGATTGTTTGGCATTGAGAGGAGAGGAGGGGACAAAGCATTTCCTGTCACATCAGCAGCCACCCTGCCCCATGGGCTGCAAGTCATGGGGAACCCCCAGGGGCACGTGAACTCCTGAACTGGCCCCCCTCCCAGGGTGGGGCTCGTAGGGTTTTGGCATTCCTCTCAGGGTCGGCAGCATGCACTCTCCAGCCCAGCCACCAGGCCCAGGGTATTTTTAACAAAGAGTGGGTGTCAGCTGGTGAACCCCGATGTCGTGAACGGTTTCTGAAAAGGACAGTAATTGCCACTTTGGTCCACACACTGTCTCTCTTGGAGCCTTAGCCCAAGGCCGTGCTGCGGGCGAGTCACCGTGATCTGCCAGCCTCTCTTTGCCTCGAGACATGGTCGCCTGGCAGTGCCGAGGGCATTGGATGGTGCCATTCCCCATAGGATTTGGAGCAGGCTCCATTCAATGATGAGGACAAAGCAGGGTTTTCCAATAGCTTCGTGTTTGCAGACCGTGTGTTCCTTGTTCCAGGCCTGAGCTTTGTTGGGAAGCAGCGGTCAGACCCCTTTGGCAGAAGGTGGCGGGGCACCTGAAGCCCCATGCCTCCTAAGGGTGTGGCCACAAGAGTCTCCCCGCACCCAGGCAGAGCCACCCCCGCCCGCCTCACTGCCCGCGTGGCCGCCGGTTTCCTGACCGCACAAGGCGAGGCACAGTCTGTGCTCAGCCAGGCCCAGCTTATGGGGCACGTGTGCCCTGGGCCCCTGCCCGGGGCACGGCCAGCGTCGGCCTGAGGGCTCACTGTTTGGGAGACACGCATGGAAGGCAGATCTGCGTTCCCGGTCCTTGTTTTGGACAACCGAGGACTGCGTTTCCTGTCCTGTTACGGTTGCCTGAGAGTATGATTGTGCCGTCCATATCACAGATCGGGTGGCTGTCCACCTTTCCTGTCAAACTGCATGGGAGACGCAGACACAGGCACAGACAAGATACAGGCGGAGTTCACTGAGCATCCCTGAGAGGGAGTAAGTCAGAAGTCCGACGGTGTTGGCACCCTTGCCAGTAGTCTTTTTCTGTATTATTTTACTAACTTTGTTTAGGGAAGGCTATTCTCTTCTTGAGGACACAGCAGTACCTCTGCACTTGTTAACTCAGGTAGGTCAGCAGCCGTACACCCACCGTTTGCCATGCACAGATGTGAAAATCGATGATTTTGTCACCTGACAAAATGCCACCCAAGAATCACCGCCCCTCCCCAAATTGTGATGTTAAAAATATAATCCTGATACAACTTTAACAGACTCCATGTACCACGAAGTGGCTCAGAAGAAACTAAACACATACATCGATTGTGAAGTCACCTGACAAGTGCCTTCTTCTATACAATTTGCAGCTTCTCCAAGGACAGATTAATCAGTCACACAGCTGCCACCCAGGTGTGTCATTGCTATTGGTCTGCCCACACTTACACTGGAAAAAAATTACTCTTTCCAAAAATGTTTTTCGTCTAACTTTCAAGCATCCCATTTGCAGGGACAGGTGACATAACTGTGTCCCGTGAGCAGTGGAGTTGGGAGGGAGCGAAACAACATGTTCCAAGTGGTTCATTATCTCATTATCGTGGCCCCTGGGCGGCGTCCCAGCCGATGCACCCCCACGGCCGATGCTCCCTGTGCAGGCCAAAGCCCTAGTTACAGCCTGGGCCTCGGAACGTTCCTCACTTAGGAACTCTCACAACTCTTCTCGTCCCTGGAAGTTGGCTCGTTCTCAGTTTTTCTCCAGAATGTCCAAGCCCTGATTGTGTGATGTGATTCCTTTAATGTGTGACATGAAGACAGGCGCATCTCCAGATGGGAAACAGCCGCCGTCAGTGCGCACCGTCCATGAGATGTTCCGCGCTGGCTGCACTGCAGTTTCTTGCTAATTAACACGTTGGAAGTAGATGTCTTTCTGCTAACCCATCAACATTGCCCCAGAACATGGGTGGCCCACGTAATTTTTTGTAACTTTAGGGAAATCACCGTGTGCTCGCCTGTGGGAAATGATTTCTGTGTCCTGTTTCATTTACACTTTTGTTTTGAGACTAACCTTAATTAAAGTGTCAAAATAGCTTTAATCTTTTACGCCGAAGCTTTTGCCTTCAAAGTTGGGTTTCTCCGTTATCCAGACTCTCATTTAGACATTCACAGGCTTGATTACTGTAATTTCTTTTGTGCTGTTATCTTTGAAGTCCTAATTAAGAGAGTGCAGTGGATTTAAGTGGAGCTGTTACATTCAAATAGAACTCGATGTTTGCCATTCGCAAGACATCCTATCTTGATTGCATATTTGTGCTCTATACGGTGGAAGGCTAATTTTTAAATTTCCTTCCTGGCTGACAAATGACTCCCGAGGCCTGGATTCAGAGGCGCTGCCCAGTGTGTCCAGGTGCAACTGGGTAATGAGACATGCATCTGAGGCTGCAATGTGTCCACAGTTGAGATCACGCAAGACCACATGCAGGTGTGGGCTGGGCAGCAGTTTATTTCATCTCAGTCAGGTTAGCTGGTCCCAGTTAAGGAAAAGTATGTTTCTCTGGACTCCACGCCAGTGGCTTTGCTAACCTCGTCCTTTGCAGACCTGAAGGGAAGTCTGATGACCTGCTCGTTGGTGCTTCCTCTCATGACTGGATCCAACAGGTGGATAGGACCGATATTGGCGTCATGTTGTGAAAAGACTCTACCACGTCCAGAACGTTGATGAGTGACCTGTCCCTAAGGTCACGTCACCTGCAGCAACTGTGAGCAGAGAAACTAGTTTTTAATTGTAGTTTAGATATTTGTCTATTTTAGAAGTTTGGGCCATTGGAATTTGGCTGGTGGCTAAGCTGTTGGACAATGCAGTCGAGCATGGGGCCTTGGGCTGGTGATGGGGACAGATCCATGAGTGTGGGCATAGTGTCCCCCTGCCCCAACAGAGCTGCAGCTGCAGCCTCGTCCCACCTTCCCGCCTAACAGTGCTTTCAACGCAGGGCTTTGAGCTGTTTCCTCCAAAACGGTGCCAGTGATTTTAACTCAATCCCAGATACCCCAGGAAAGTCCCAGATATACAGGAAGGTCCCAGATACCTGGGAAGGTCCCAGACACATGGGGAGGCCCGCCCCAGCCAGGCCCCTTTGCTGAGCTCTCACAGGAAAGAGCTAACGCACCTGAGCAAATGTGCTTTCAGCACATCGGCTTTTAGTTTAACACAGTTTTTACAGAAATCTCCCTAAAATGTGCAATATGCATGGCCCCTTCTGTATTAGGTAGTGGAACTAAGCAGGCTGGCTCAAAAGCTGGTGCCAGTGTGCCCGAGAGAGGGGGCACTTTCTGAGCAGCCCCCGCCTCTCATCCCCTGTCCCGGGACAGCTCCCTCCTGCGATCTGGCCCCTGAGACGAAAGCCAAACCCAGACTTGCTCAGGAACTGCATTTGCAAACACAAGTGGATTTTCACTCGCTGCCTGGGAAGCCGTCCGGGGGTTTCGTCGCAGCACACAGGGAAGAAATCAATGACAGGAGGATGCGCACGCCTGGGCTCAGAAATAAAAATGAAAATAAAAATAAAAATAGAGTAGTCAGGACTTCAGTTCCCCGAAGATACTAAGTAATCATTTAATGCAGTGTTTAGAAATCTCTCTCCCTCCTGATTCATCTGCTTTTTGAAGACGCACACACGCCGGTAGAATTCTGTTGCTGAATTAAATTGAGATTTCCCCACTGCGTTTAATGTACGCCTGACGCGCTTGTAGAAAATGCCGCGTCACGGCCTGTAACTGGCAAATTTAGTCTGGATGAGTGTTTTTGAGCTGTGTGCTAACAGAGATAGAAGAAGGGCAATTATTTCCGCCCAAACTGTTAAACTGAATGATTGAATGTTTTCTTGAATGTGTAAAATGATTTTTAAAAATTGTTTATTTTAATCCATGGCAGCAAATTAACATGATCCAATGATCATTTTAAATTCTTTCTGTGTTATTTCCCAGCTTCTACTCCTCACCATAATGGGCCACTCAGGGATTCGCAGCCCCCGCCCACAGCATCGCGGGTGCGGACGGATGTCTGTCAGTGAATGAGTGAATGAACGAGGCATTGCTACACTTTAGTTTTTTCTAAAAGATCCTGTCTCCATGTTACTTTCTTTATCTAAGATATTTTATGTACTGCAATTGCTATTTACTCAGGACTGACACCTGAGACTTAATTTTTAAACTATAAAATTCAAAAACATTCAGTTAACCAGGCATATAAAAGTGACATATTGCTGTGCTACGAACAGGCCCATTGAGGGGCCCATGAGGGACCACACCCCATGCACGTCAGGCCCGTTGTGCACGAGTGTCACAGCAGCAGCAAAACGTGTATAAAATGCAGCCTTGCCCCTCCCCAGACAAGCCCCTTTCAGCATGTACCCCACATGTGGGTGAGGTCTGGAGCCTGGCCACCCGGAAGTGCTGGGCATTTCTAAATCTGTTTCTTGAACGCGTATAAAACCCGTGGTGCTCAGGCGCCACGTGTCGGTTATTTGTCCTAACTCTGCGTGTCGGCTTGTCTGTGGGGCCGCGACAGGCAGAGTCACAGGCACAAGCGATGACTATTCTCAGGGACTTGGAAAGGTCCCTTCAGGGCACCCACTTCCTGCATCAAGATGTGGCGACCGGGCTCTCCGCTGAACATCCCAAATACCTTCGCGAGAACTAGGGTTCCAAGAGACCTAGCTCTCCACCGCAGCACATGGAGAAACGCGGCGCTCAGCTCTGTGGTGGGCTGGGAGCGGCCTCTGGGGTGGCGGGGAGTCGGATGCAGCGACCGAGGCGAGCGCCCCTGGAACGCCGGCCCAGCCCGCTGTTTCCAGGGAGACACTGTATGACTAGAAATGCCTTTCGCGTCCACTCAAGAACTGTTGCCCTTCACGCGGAGCGCTGGACACGTCCCGAGTCCACTCCCAGCTGGGCTGCCTCTCAGGCGGTGGCCGTCACAGCTTGGCGGCCACCTCCTCTGCCTGTTCTGTCCGGGCGGCCGTTGGGCGTGCTGAGCAAGATGGTGATGACATGCCACCGCTATTCGGCTGAGATGAACGAAAACCACCGCTGTTTCTCTGACTCTGGAATAAGGCCTCCAGTCCAGTCCATGTCCGGCCGTTTCCCTGTTGAGGCTGAATCACATCAGGGGAGAGTGTGTTGTTAAAAAACAGACGGCATCAGCTGTTCTCTGGGGCGCACTTAAAACCTGCTCCCCTCGCCCGCCCATCTCCCTGTTTCTACCCGTTGGAGCCACTGCGTCCATTTTCCTGTGTTGTTTTTATGCCTAAAGCTCAGACCGTCCTGATGTGACAAACTCACTTCATTTTGTTTGCCAGAGTTTATTTGAACTTTTATTAGGAACATACGTTCACACGGGTTAGAGAAAAATCGGAGGCCAGGAGCAGGTCAAGTCCCCGCGACAGAAGGTGGAGTGACGGACACACCCGGGCAGAGGCAGGACACAGACTCTCAGCCTCCAAGAGTCCATAGGGGAATCCTGCTCCATGTGTCCCTCTCAGGACAGGCTCGTGCGTGCGGCCAACGGCATGGCCTGCTCTGTGCTGTGACGAGGGCCCCGGGGTCTCTCTCAAGAGCACTTCGTGCATTCTTCCTTTCCAGAAAAAGAAAATAACCAACGGTAATGGGAACCCCATTGGTGCCAAAAGAGAGTTCTAGGGAGAGTTCGTCCTTGCGGTAAACACGGGAACAGTCTGAGCCCGGCAAGGGTTTCCAGTGAATTTTCTAAGAGATTGTTAATGAGATCTCATCACCAAATGTATCTGTTCCTCTGGTGGATTGGCCGCACAGCCAGCACGTGTAGACATGTGCGGGGCGGAAGCGCGGGGTGTGGCTGCCCGTGCATGGGAAGGCGCGACCGCGGGCCCGGTGGGCTGGGAGCCCCAGTGGCCCTTCTCAGTGGATTCTGCATTCGTTCCCAGTGGGGAACAAAAAGGCTCTGATGTTGCACATTTTTCCCCATCATCACATTTTCCCCATCTCTCTGGGCTACACAGAGAAGTGGAAGAGAAAACAGTCCCTCACGATGTCACACAGCGATGACCGTGGTGGACGGGTTTGCCCCTAATCTTCTTCACCCATATATTCTGTCTTGGTCCAGAAATAACTTAGTATATCCTGTTTTTTAACAGCATTATAAAATGACCGTTTCCCTGTGATGCCATGACCTGTGTGAAAATGCCGGTGTGGCCACCTTCTGCTGACTCAGAAGCCACGCGATGCCGCGGCCACCGCTGGGTTTCTCGTGTATTTACAGCTTCTCACTGTCGAACAGTAGGCATGAGGGCTGTCTCTGCACACAGCTCTCCTTTCCTCGGACTGCGTGACTGGTCCCAGGCGCCGTCCACCAGTTTCCACGCGGGGGTGGCAGGGGTCGTCCTTATACTGACATGGGACTTGCGTGTCTCTTGCAGCTGTCTCGTACCCAAACTACAAGAAAACGCCACCGCCCGTGCCCCCTCGGACCACCTCCAAGCCCCTGATCTCAGTGACGGCCCAGAGCAGTACGGAGTCCACACAGGATGCCTACCAGGACAGCCGTGCCCAGAGGGTGTCCCCCTGGCCCCAGGACGGCCGGGGCCTCTACAATTCCACGGACAGTCTGGACAGCAACAAGGCCATGAACCTGGCCCTGGAGACGGCCGCCGCCCAGCGCCGCATCCCCGACGGCCTGGGGCGGGCCGGCGACAAGACCGAGAGCTTCCTCAGGGGCCGCTGCTCCTCCGTTGGGATCCAGGTAGCCTCTCTCTGCCGCGGGGACGCGAGTATCATAGACACAGGCACGGCGGGGCTGGCACCTGCTTCAGAGCGGAGCCACGGCCTCCGAGGGCTGGAGACGCTGGGTGGGCGGGTCTTCGTCCCTGTGGCTGGCCTGCAAGTGCAGGGCCCCTCAGCCCTATCCCACTCCTGCCCTGCTGCCTGAAGGTCCCCTCCTGCCCCCTCTCCTCCCCAGGGCATTGTCCAGGGGACACTGGCTGCTTAGAGAGCAAGGAATTAGGTTATTTTGATGCTTAAGGAGGAGCTTTTTGTTGAAATGATTTCTCAAAGCTTTTCGGTCTTGCGACCCCACAGTCGGGTGGGGGCAGCCATGGAAACACACAGGCAAAGAGGAGACGGGGCCTTTGGCCTCTGCCCAGGCCGGTGCTCACAGCCACTCACGTGTGGGCCATCTAGGATGCCTCTGTGCGGACCCAGGATTCTCTGGGGCTTCCGTTGTGGTCACAAGCGCTGCGTCCCTGGTTTCAGACCACCAAGGGCCCAATGCCTGCCCGAGACGCAGAGCTGCTGGCTCCCCTCCCCGGTCTGTGTCATCCTGCGGTGTCTGCAGCACTTTGACCTTGACAAAACCTGCCCCGATCTGCCTCAGGGACTGTCCCCTACTGCACCCTGGGCCGTGAGGAGAAGCAATGACATCGAGTCCTTGCAGACAGGGGCCCCCTCTCACTCCCCAATCAGCCTGTGTCCAGCTGAGCTTTCCAGTCAGGGGCTTCGCTGCCGCTGGGGAGGAGGGCACGGAGCTGTGGCCCCAGGGAGCCAGGGACCCTGGGCATCTGGGGCCAGGGAGTGGGCCAGGGAGGCCCCATGGCCCGGTCCTGCAAGCCGGGTCCCCACACTGTGGTTCGTTGTTTTGTTTAGGACTCTGAGTTCCCAGAGCGTCCGCCCTACCCAAGGTCAGATGTAAGTACAAACGCTCACGGCCCAGTTCGCATGACTTTTATTTCTTCGTCCCCCCCTTTTCTGGATTCCCGTCAGCCGCTCTTGTCCCCTCTCTGTCTGGACGCTAGATGCCAGGCACTGTGCTGGGAGCCCCATTCGTGCAGGGGACCCTGGCCCCCCACGCGTGCCATCGGCCCCATTTATGAGGACGCGCGGGCTCACCCAGTCAGCCTCCTGCAGCCCCAGCGTAGTGCGCAGGGTGATCGGATTCCAAGTCGTGCCTGAGAGGAGACTGGTGAGGCCCACACCCTAACCAGGCGACCTCCCGTCCCGGGGCACTCCTACAGCCTCGCTCTCTCGCTGGCCGCCCTCCCGGCTCTCTCCCGCTGCCCACCAAGAAGGGCAGAGTGTTACCTTCTGAACACACGCTTTGCTGGCTTTATCTGCAGGTCATGGACACACAGTTCAGAAACCCACCACATCAGATCAGCCGGCCACCACTCCCACCCCCACATCACCCCAGAGCCCCGACACCTTTCCTCGCCCATAGCCCACCATCTGCTGACGTGCAGTTCACACGTCCACTCTCCCCAGGAGCCTTTCTGGACGCTGTCCCCCTAGACTGCATGTTCTGCGACGAGCCCTTGACAACCCAGCCCTAGCACAGTGCCTGGCACGTAGCGAGTGCTCGATCAGTGTTGGGTGTGTGAGTGGATGGTGAGTGGACGACTGAGGGGTCGGTGAAGATAGTGTGATGACAGGAATGCACATGTACAATGGACTTGACTGTCCTTTGCAGCAGTGGAGAAAGTGTACAGTCTTGTGTGAGCTGGTAACCCAGCCATGGCCAAACTCAAGTGCATTAAAAAGCACAGACAAAAACACCGTCACAGACACTCGAGCCATTAGGATAAAGAAAGAGCTCAGCATGAGAAACAGATGAACACAGGAAGCCACTCAGAGAGAAAAGAGTGGAGAAACAGAAAGGCGACGTAGGCGGGTGACAGGATGCCCGCGGGGGCTTAGCAGTTGTGGGAGGGTCATCAGCACTGTAAGACCCCAGGTCACTGTCATGATGACAGTGACGAGCAGACAGCAGGCAACGACCCGCCGCTGAGCCCTGGGCCCCCACCACACGCCTGCTCCTTGCCATAACCCTGTGTGTCGGGCATTATCACGGGGAAACTGAGGCTCAGGGTGAGTGACTTGCCTCTGGGCACATGGGAGCCAGGAGGGTGGAACCCTGCAGCCCAAGGATGAGAAGTGGGAGGGGAGCAGCGTGGGGTCCTGAGCACGTGTCCCCGGGGCAGGTGCTCTGAACCCGCGTCACTCTGTCCCGCCACTGGTAGAGAAGTTCAGCTGGCACGTGACATCGTGACATGCTCAGCCCCAGCCAGGTGGGTGAGCCCCTCGACGCAGACGAGCGGGGGTAGCGTGGTCTGCACACACACACGGTGCAGAGTCTTCATGTCACAGTCAGCGTCCCTCCTGCCGGCTGGAACTCATGCGGCTGCACGCACCTCTGCGGCGCCCGGGCCCTGAGTGAGCCACAGTGTGTGGGGTCCTGACGCCCTTGGAGCCCACGCTTCGTGGGAACCCCCTCCCCACACCCGGCTCCGGGCCCACAGGGCTGGGTCGTGGCTGCTGGGCCCTTCCTAACAAGCGGCAGCCGGAGCCTGCCGCCCCCCGGCCCCACCCGCCCCGCCTGCCCTTTCCTCCCAACAGTCGTGTCCAGAACTATTTCCTTTGTGCTCACTTTCGTTTTCACGTGTGGTTTGTCTGTTGTTGCAGACTTTTTACGTGTGTGTCTGTGTGCACGTGTGTGTTTAGGACACATCAGGTCAGATGCACGGGAGCCACAAGCCTCGGTCGCTTCTGGTACAACGGGAGCAGCCACGTGCTGTGCTGCCCGCAGGGTGGGGGGTGCAGGGTGGCGGCCTCGGGAAGCTGTGCTACCACTCAGCTGCGGAAGCTTGGTTTACCCAAGAATCCAGAATCTATTCCTTCAGCCGGAGCCGAGCCTCCGCCACCGCTGTCATAGCGTTTGTGTGGAGCCCTGTGCGCCCCAGGGTCTTAGGGCTGGGAGGCAGGGCTGGTCCGCGAGGGACCTATGGCGCCTCCGTGTCAGAACCACGCCTGCTTGGCCATGCCCGAGCTTGTAAAGGCAGAGTGTGAAAGGCGCCCGCTTGGAGAGGCAGTACCACAGCCAGAGCTCTGGGCGAGGCTGGCTGGTGCCGGTCCTGCCGGCATCCCTCTCCGGTCCCAGGGAAACCTGAGGCTCGGATGGCAGCTTGGCAGCTCTGGCTCCCTGCAGGCCCGGGCCGCACACAAGACGGGACCCGGGCGCACAGGACCTGCCCCTAGTGTGCGCGCACACACACACGCACCTACAACTACACACCGGCCACAGCAAACTCCTGTTTCTTAAGCAGCGCACAGTCAGGAATGTCCTCCCCTCCACCTGTCACTGGGCATGCACTCAGGAGCCCGCCTGACAATGGCCAGAGGGGGTTGAGGGCTTTGAGTCCCCAGGGGCCTGAACACCCTCTGGGAAGGTGTCCCCTCTCCCTGGTGACCGCCCCACACTCGTTGGTGAGCCTGCACACACGGCCCAGGTGGCAGCGACTCAAAAGGTGGTGGGTTTGCTGACTCACCTTTCTTCTCTGCGTCTAGAACGCAGTGGGTCTTGCAAAAATAATGATAAGCTTGTATTTCTCAAAACTTAAATTCACGTGTACTTGCATCTAGAATCTCCTCTTGGAAAAGACTGCTTGATTTCCTTTCCACTGTGCAAAGTAGTAATTCCTTTTCTTTGTCCTAAATTAGCTTTTTTTTTTTTTTCTATCCGTATAAAGCTGTCTACTCCCAGGATTCCTGAAATGGGTAAATATTCAGCATATCCTAGCCACATGTGTTTATCACACACTCTTCATTTTTCTTGGAAAGGTGTGTCCCCTAAATTTAATGCCTATGTTGTTAGGGCTGATGATCTTAAAGTCTGAGGACAGGGGATGGGGCATTCTTGTGTCTGGCTTCCTACACGGGGCTTCATGTCACTCCAGTGTGGAGTTCGACATCCCCTCATTTTTGAGATCAGGAAGAACAGCCTCCATAAAATTAAACCACCTGCCTGGTTTCCACGGCACGCAGTCACTGAATTTAACTGGCTCCAAGAGCTGCATGTTCCTCATCCACTGTGAAAATGATGGGATTATAGGAGAGAAACTATTGAAGACCGGTGAAGGGTGGGAAGAAAGCTCTTTATTGTGTCTTGTTTGTGTTTATACGGTATGTGTGAGCATGCGTGAGCGTGGCCATCCCATGTGGTTTCGGTGTTCGGTCTTCATTGCACCACGAGCCCCTCTCGTCCTGTCTTCGGGCCCAGGCTGGTATGGGAACCCCAACACCCCCAGGCTGCACCTCATAAATAGCCCTACGGTGAAAGCCTCACACATCGGTCAGAAGTTACCGCAACCTTTAGACTAGGGCACTAAAAGCAGGATATGCTGGGCAAGTCTCCTGAACTCTCATGGTACAAATTCGTGCCCTTCCATTACCAGCGTCTCTCTCAAGGGCTGCACGCGGACTGGCCCCGCCCAGATTGTGCACCCACCCAGGGGGCTGTATCTGCCCCCAGCGTGACGTGCGGGGCCTGTGAGCGGCAACCCTGGGCCACGAACGTGCTCGTGGGAGCCGTGCTCACGCACGCAGACGCGCACCTGCCGCAGCAGCTGTGTGGTGGCAAGAGGCCAGTGGTGGCCCAGTCACCCCCCAGGGCAGCTGGGGGCGAGTCGGGTCCGTTTCACAAACGAGAGCTGTACACATTGCAGCAGCAGGCAGCGCCGTTCACACCGACCCAGGACTCCATCCTAACCACCTGGGATTTCAATGCAATCCCCTTGTGTAAAACAATATTGATAACAAACGTCACAGCCAGCACGAATAAGAAATAAAATTCATTAAAGCCACGGTCCCCCTAAAACTAACAAGAGGGACAAGGACTAACAGCCAGGCGAGGGCTTTCCCTCAGGAGCGTCCGTCCTTCCTCTCCCAGCTGTCACAACGCACTGCAAACGAGGTGTGACTTACATGCATGTTTTCAGAATTATGCCAACAAAAAAGGGCGCATGCCCAGCTGTCCTCCAACAGCTCAGGGCAGAGCACGTCTCTGTGGCCAGAGAGGTGTGGGCGTGAGTCCTGGCCCCGCCCTCAACAAGCTGTGCACCGCTGGGCAAGTCCCTCACCTTCTCTGATCCCTCAGCTGGTCAATGCGGCCGGAAACAGCAGCAGGGTGTTGCGTGGACTGTGTGTTTTCCGTGCTCTTCCCACAGTGCCTGGCGCATGGTTGGCATGAAATAAATACCAGCCATTGGTGTCCCCATTCGTATGGGCCACGAGGGAGTCTGCCCTCAGGGGCCTTTGCGTGGCCTTGGGCCATCGTGGATTTCGGCCACAGCTGATAAGTGCACCTTTTGTCTCATAACTCACAGAAGACAGTGTCCCGACCGTGTGCGTACTGGTTCGTGTCCTACCTTTGTAGCAATCGTTAATATTTTTGAGAAAAGATGCATTTTACAATTTAGTTATGACACTTCGGATTGGGGTCAAAATCCTCTGATAAAACGGGCAGTGTTTCTTATGAGAAACAGAAGGTACAGTTGAGCAGCTGGGATGATATTTTCGACTGAACTAGCCTTTGGTTCCACAGACGTTTCGTGCTAAGAGTTCTGAGGGGCATTTCTTGTTTTGTTCTTACAAAATATGCGGGACTGGAATCCCCTCGTGCTGGCGTCACCATGCTGGCAACATGAATGTTTTGTGGGTTTGGGGAGACACTTTGGCAAATGTGGCCACAATGAAAACTCTGTGCGGATGCACTGTTTCTGCCCAGTCCTGACATCGCCCTGCTGGGCATGGTCCTCCAGCAGCTGGGATGCAGTTGTGTGCAGGACAGACGGTGCTTGCCTCCGAGTTCCCTGTCACCACCTGACATCGTCCCCGTGTGTTGGTGTGTGGATGCAGACATCACTGTAATCCTATTGAATTGCTTATTTCTCGTTAGCTATCTCTGGTTCATGCTGTGTGTACTCTCCCCACTGTAGGGTGTGACAAGAGCTTTGAAGTCCTACAATAATGCAACCCGACAAAGCCTACTTTCTGCCTGAGCTGAACTAAGCAGTTTTACTTGCATACATTCAAAACACCAAAGTTCAGGCTGTTATGTAAAACGTGACGAAACGGGGTAGCACAGCGCAATCTCCAGGGGGAGTGCGGTTCCCTCTCTGTGTGATTTTCCCGGGTCAAGCGCACCTCTGCATTGATTAAACAAGTGCACAATTAATTGCAGCAAATGAACACACACAAAAAGACAGCCCCTTGCCTGGGTCCCATGTCTCAGTTCTAAAATAAGATGTTCTATGTTGAACTAGGTGGAAACTGCGACCGATTCTGACACGGAGAGCCGCGGCCTACGGGAGTACCACTCCGTCGGCGTGCAGGTGGAAGACGAGAAGCGGTAACTCACCCCCCACCGTCCCCCCCCCCCACGTGCTTCCCTCGCACCATGCAGCGTTTCCCAGCACGAGCAGTTGGTCGGAGGCGGGCCGCCCACTCCAGCTCAGACGGACCCTCAGTAACTCACGTCGTTTGTGGAAACGGTCACACACAGGGTCCAGCACAGATAAGGCCCCTTTTTTATCACAACGTCTTTTATCACAAAATCATAAGCAAGTAATTCTGTAACATAAGAATATCACATTCAAGCCCACCCCAGGACATTTTAGGTGAAATGTTCAAACTGCTGCCCATCTCATGCGAGGCATTCACGTGCCCGATCTGCCGCACTCAAGCAGGCGTTATGTCTGCCAGGCCCTGTATTTATACTCCTGGCGCCCCACCGTTCAGGGCAAACCAACATCTGTGCGTTTCTTGTTCTTGCAAGAGTCAGGAGAATAACTCTTCCTGAAGCGCGTTAGCCTCTGAAGTCAGGGAGGCCGACGGCATGGGGCCTCGGCCCTTTACCCGAAGGGGGAAGTGGGCCGAGGGGCAGCGGACGTGTGTTCTCTCGCCGAATGAGGGCAAAGGGGGAAGCCGCAGGGAGACAGGATGAGGAGGGCCGGGGCCTCGGCACTGCTGTGCCTGCTTCCCTGAGAAGAGCCGTTGCCGGCCGGAGCAAACGGGGACGCCCGTCTCACTGGTGTTATTTTTATAACAAGAACAGTGGCGTTGCTTTGTTTTACATTTTTAAAAAGTGTATCTTGTAAATTTTATAAAAAATCCCTTTTTGTCTCCTCGCCTCTGGAACCCCAGTCGCACCTCGTTGGTTAAGTCCTAGGCGACGCAGCTCACAGTTCAGGGCTGCAGGGTCCCACCTGTAAAGACTTTGACTACAGGAAATTCAGACCATAAGCCCATGGCCTCCCGAGGTCGCCAGAAGACCTCTTAGAGCCAACGTTCTGTGCCCCCAGGGACCACCAGCCTGAGCCTCCGCCCCTGCCAGCCACTGGTGCTCAGGCCCTTGGCCACCAGCCCACAGCTCCCTTCCCCAGCAGCAGGTGGGGCTGTGCGCAGGGTCGCACGGGGTGGGGGGGCCCGGGTGGGGGGGGCGGCCAGGACGCACAGCCTAGGCGCAGTCAGAAGCGCGAACTCACACAACCCCAGGCTCCTTGCAGGTCGCCCAGCTAGCGGGCTCTGATCTGGTGACGCCCCGGGGAAGTCCGACTCCGCACTACTGGTTGTGCGTAACGGAGTCGGTGGGAGCATGCTTAGTGGTTCCGGTGGAAGAGGAGGAGACCCTCGCACCCTAAAGTGGGGTGTGAAGTGGCCACAGCTCAGCCGGCCGCAGGAGCAAGCGCGTAAGGACAGAGCGGACTCTCAGGGCGCCGTGCAGCCTCCTGCGCAGACGTGTCTGCGGCAGGAAACGCGCCTCCTCGGGGCCTCGTCTCCACACCAGGCCTTGGGCCGATGTGCGGGCTTAAACATAGGCAAAGCCCAGTGCTCTCCGGCGGATGAAGCACCAGGCGCTAGTGACGGGGAGCGCACTGAGCTTGCCCTTGAGTGGCAGACACGGGGCACGGGTTGGGGGCGCACCGTCTCAGCAAGGCCTCCCTGTCTCCTTCCCTCCTGCGCAGGCGCGGACGGTTCAAGCGCTCCAACAGCGTGACGGCGGCGGTGCAGGCAGACCTGGAGCTGGAGGGCTTCCCGGGACACGTCCCCACGGAGGACAAGGGCCTGCAGTTCGGGTCGTCCTTCCAGCGGCACTCGGAGCCCAGCACCCCCACGCAGTACGGCGCGGTGCGGACGGTGCGCACGCAGGGCCTCTTCAGCTACCGGGAGGATTACCGGGCACCCGTGGACACGGCGACCCTGCCGGCGCCTGAGCCCTGGCTGGAGCCGGCCGTGGACTCGGGGGACGGCGGGAGGGTGTCGCCCTGCCGCAGGGACGGCTCCTGGTTCCTGAAGCTGCTGCACACGGAGACGCAGAGGATGGAGGGCTGGTGCAAGGAGATGGAGCGGGAGGCCGAGGACAACGACCTCGCCGAGGAAAGTAAGAGCTGGCAGGGCGCGCGGAGCCGCGGGTGTCTCGGTAACGCGGAGCCCCTGCCAGTGTGCGCGGGGAGGTCCCGAGCGCGAGGGCAGACAAGAGCGAGTGTCGCCCGCTCGCGTCCCAGCAGCGCTGCAGGCGGAGGAACGGCGGGCGGCGGCTGGCAGGCGCAGAGCCCTGGTCCCACCGGGTGGGTAGCGCGAGGCAGTGCCGGCCGTGTGCCTGGTTCCGTCCTTGGTCTCAGAGGCCACGTGGCAGCCTTGCTTCTGGCAGCGGCTTGGTTGAGAGCCTTTCCGCCGTTTTCTAGCATCGTCGCTGTCCCGTGTTTGGCTTTTTGCCAAGTAAAAATGGCGACAACCAGTCCTCAGGCAGCGAGGTGAGGCTGCGCCCTTCCCTGGCCGGCCTCGGGGTGAGGGGGCTCCCGTGACCCGCCCAGGCGTGGGCGGCACCGCTGGCTCCTCCCCCTGCGGCCTCTGTGCAGAAAGGCACAGCCGCCGGCTCCGCCCGCCCCCCGTCTCCCTGCGGTGCCTGCAGCCGCCCTTTTGTGAGCCAGGGGTTGGGTCTGGACACACCCGATGCCTGTTTACAGACCAAGGAAGCCAAGGGAACAACGTGCCCTTAACGAAACGCCTTTCCCGAAGGCATTTCCGAAGGTCTTCACCTGGCCCGTCGTGCTGTCCGTGTGTCCTTTGTCCTGTCCCGTGGGCTCCTTCCTCCGTGCCCGATCTCTTGAAACGGCTGCGGCCCAGAAGCATAGCCGGCGCCTTGGGGATCCAGCCCTGGCCTGCGCCTCTGGGTGGCAGCTGCGGTGCAGCATGTCGGCAGCCCCGTCAGGGAAGCGTCCCCCCGAAGCAATGACATGGGCCGCGCCCCAAAGAGCACAGGCACCGGGCTCCCGGCCCCGAGAAAGGTGGCCGGTGTGTCGGAGTTCCGTTGCACAGCCGCAGTGTTAGCCCAGGCAGAAAGGCCAGGGCGGCTCGCACAGGCTCTGCTCCCAGTGAACAGACCCCCGCGTGGAGGCCTGAGTGACACTCGACACGGCCCCGGGGAAGCACTGTCCCACCCAGGTGGCTGTGTGGATGTCCCAGGTGCGCACGCAGGCCGGGACATCGGGAGCCCTGCTCTAGTGGTCCACGTGCACCATCTGTCCGGAGCTCACGTCTCAGTATCCGAAAATCGCTGTTCCCCACCGCTTCGCGGCTCTTTGGCTAACATCAAGTGGGAAAATCACTCCTCCCCTGTGGCATTCTGTCGCTTGTTAGTGTGCACTTCAACTTGGTGAAATTACATAATTGTAACTGGATTGATGATCTTTGTCACAAAGATAAAACACAAAAAGCAGTTGCCTAAGTTGACGGGAAGTTGGAATAAAGCCATCCTCTCCAGGTACGTGGCCGCTAACACGTCAGTGTGGGGCCACCCGTGGGCCCACCCATGAGGCAGGCCTTCCACGCCCTGAGGCTCCTCCGTGAGGTGCCTGTGAGGAGGCGGAGGTGCAAAGACGTGGTGGGAGGTGCTGCTGGCAGGTCCTAGTCCCAGGACGCGCCCGTGAGATGTGGTTCTGCAGTCGTCTCATCCCAAACATGCCCGTCCCCCCAGGTGCGGAAGAGATGGGCACGTTGCTCGTTGCCCTGTTTCTCCGGCAACACAAGACCACACTTCCCTTCGCATAACTTCCCAGAGCAGAGCTGTTCTCAGCGGGTGCGGGAAGCTAAGTGTAACAAGATGGCTGCAGAAAGCACCAGAACATCGCAGACGTGGGGGAGGGGCCGGCAGCACGAAGATTCTGACAAGGCCCCGTGGTGGAGGCGGCTCGGTGCTGGGCCTGGAGGGGAGCGGGGCTGAGCCCGGTGCAGGGAGACGGGGCGTGAGCCCGAGGCAGCCCCTGCTCTCTGAGGGGACGTCACCTAGACGTGGACCTTCCCCTGTCTTGGGAGGGAGGCCAGGCACTGGCCGCTGGGCCCAGCCCTGGGGACACGCGTTTCTCAAAGGACAGGGTGGCCTGTGCGTCCCCAAAGCTCTGCCCTCCGCTGTCCTTTGAGGTCCTAGGCTGCTTGAATGCAGCCATCACGTTTGACACATTTGTCATCCGCCAGCAGTGCCTGGACAGTGCCTAACAGGAGGCCCCTGCCCCTGCGGAGAGCTGGGCGGGGGAGGGGCGGGCGGGGAAGACGCCCACCGCCCTGAGAGCGCAACCTCGGGCAGGGCCTGGGCTCGGATGCCTGCCGAGAGGTCCGGTTCTCCAGGGTCCTCCCCACGCTGGTGGACAGCTCAACGAGATCTGTTGCTATGGGCCCCGGCACAAAGGGCAGAGGTAGCATCCACCTGACACCTGTGGGGGTCTCCTCCGCTCCTTAAGTTGCCCGGCTCTCTCCATCTTCTCATGAACCGACAACACGCGCGTCACGTGTCCCTTCTGCATGCACATCAAACTAGCACCATGGTGATTGCGCTTAGATGTTTCCCTAGCAATTTTTAAAAGGTAAGGTAACCTTCGATCCTCGTCCTAATTTGAAGAACAGATACAGGGTTATGGGTTATGGCACTTTTAGAAAGGAAAGATTAAATTAAATGGCTTAGTAAACCAAAACTCAGCTCTGAATATTGAAATTTGCATTACAGAGAATAATTTTTTCCCCAACTGTAATTTTATAATCACAGTTCACTGAACTGATTGAATGAATTTAGATTCATTCAGTCCTCTGTGGTGAATAAAATCATTCGTGAGCCCAAACAAATGCAGGTTTGAGTGAAGCCGTGAACCGCAAGCTCCAGGTATGGACACAAAGGTGGATGTACCACAAGGGGCTGTAAGCCATCCCCATATCAGTGTTTTGGGATTTTTGTATAAATTATGTTAAACTAAATGGGCAAATGACATAAAGCTAAGCCCCCCAAAATAGGATATTTTCTGAACTAGAAGAAGTCGTTCCACACCTGTGGCGATCTTACTTATAGTCCGCTGAGATACACTCCCATGAGGAGCCCCATGACGGGGTCTTTCTGAAGGTTTGGGAAGCGTCTTGCCCCCAAATACCTCTGCCCCAGACTGTAGTGGTCTAAAGGTCACCTGGTCAGGCACACCAAGCTGTAGACGGGAAGAGCTGGAGAGCTTTTGTGGCAGCCTCCTCCGGGGGAGTGAGGGGCCCCGGGGTCACCAGTCCTGTTCACCCAGATTTGGGGTCCCCTCCCTCCAGGTGGAGGCACTGTGAGCTCTGGTGGGGGCAGGGCCAGCTCTCAGGCTGTGCTGATGCCCCAGGCAGAGTGAGGACACTTGGCTCAGAGCGACACACGGAACCTGTCCTGTGTGTGGTGCGGGGGCCCTGGCAGGGCATGGCTCTGTGTTTGAGGTTTGCCCAACATCCCAGAGCAGCGGAGCAGCTAACGGAGAAGAGCCAGAAGCTCTGGTGGTGGTTGTGAGCAGGCCTGACGCCGTGTGCACGACGGCAGCCGCCAGCCTCAGGACCGAGCTCAGCCTGGGGGACAGCCTCTACCCCCAGACTTCTGGCGAGGACACGCTTCTCACCATCCGGGGCTGCGGGGAGACGTGAAGGGAGGCCAGGTCATCAGGGTTCAGAAGCCCGTTTCAAACCATCTGCGCATTCTAGAAAAATCCACTTCAAAATCAAAAGAAAAAGATAGTGTAAACGTTGTCCTGAGACTTCGGGGCACACTTAGAACTGGGGAAGATGCACGGAAACAAATGGAAGGAGCAGAGTAAGCTCACCTGAGTCCCCGCACACCTGCGGCAAGCACTGCCCCAGGGCGCCGTGCGTCTCCCTGCCGATGAGCCTTGGTCCTTCCCTGCAGCTGTTGGAGGAAAACGCAGCTTGTCGATGACAAAACTCGGGGATTCTAGTGGGAAAGGGTGAATTGCATTTCCACCTGGAACTCGTGGCGATTACCGGAAGCCGTTCACATTGTAGGTGTCGGAGGATCATCCCCACTCGCTGGACAGCAGAGCCATCTGCCCTCGGCCTCCCTCCTCATGCCCATTCTCTCCCCAGGGTGACCAGCTGCCCCCTGTGGAACGACTGCACTGCGGCCAGTCAGCGCCAAGGTGGCGCCCACCCGCACATGTTGTGCTAAAGATGATACATTGGAGTGCTTTATATCGATACTTCTGTTGAATTCCATTTTAAGAAGAATGTGAGTAGGAGGGGTTAAAATTTTCTGTGATACAAAACTGAGTTTTCAGTTACCATCTGAGGAAGACTGCTCTCCCTCAACCAGAAGAAGTGTGTTTCTTTGTTGCTTCTACATATTCCTGCAGCAGCACCTCGATTAAAACAAGCCTCTCTCAGTGTTTTCGTCAGCCACACAGGTTATAGGGGTTTATGGGTGGAGATTCAGTGGTTTAAACCAAAGCTAACTCCTTCACTCGGTGGCGGGGAGGCCGGCGCCACGGAAACCCGTCCAGTGGAGGATCGAGAGATGAACCGAGTACAGAGCAGCCCCAGCCCTGACCAGCGGCTGCGGTCCCGCCTCTGGGCCTGTGCACCCGAACCGCCCCCTGAGCGGCTCCCTCCCTGTACCCCATCCTGCCTTGGGGGCTCTGCACCCCTCCCTCTCTACTGCCCACCAGGGAGGTGGCGGACGGGTCAGGGGAGCGAGCCCTCTGGGACTGGACCGGAGAGGACGCGAGGGCCCAGGGAGCAAGGTGCATGATGACCCACCACGGGGTTTCTTTTCTACGTCTGAAAGGCTGCCAAGGCATTGTACCATTCATTTGCTTTTATTAAAAGTGACATTTTTAAAAACCCTCACCCAGGGATACGTTTTTTGGTTTTAGAGAGAAAGGAAAGAAGAGAGAGAGAGAAACATTGATTGATCGCCTGCCATATGTACCCCAACTGGGAATCGAACTTGTAAACTTTTGGTGTACAGGCCAATGAACCAACCAACTGAACCACCCGGCCAGGGCTAAAAGTTACATTTTTTTAAACTCTTAGTATCTTGGAAGCTATCTAGCATTAGATGAGGTCAGAGGATGAACTTATTCTCAGTAATGGTAATGATATCCCGGTCATACCCGCGGCGACGGGACAGACTGGGACAGACTCCAGCAATAAATGCGCTCACGTGGCAGATCCTGAGTGCCAGGCATTGAGGCGCCTCTCACAAGTTCCTTTCAAATTTCCTACGTGGGTGTAATTTTCATATTAAAACCCTGGAGAGCACCGGTCTAGGTTAAGACAGACATATAAGAGAATGCAGACAAATTGTGCGTAGTTCACCTTATGCAGGAGGAAGTTGCTTTTATGAGCAGGTTATGTGACTGGCCAGACCCTCACCCGTTAAACAGTGGCACCTGCTGCTCTGAGCTTGGTCCTCTTACACCTGCAGGTCTGGGCACCTTCCAGTCAGTGGGCTTATATCAGAGCCATCAGATCCTGTCACTGCATGCGTGTTAAGGCCCTTTCCTGACTCCTTCTGGTTCCTTCTTCCCAGCATGAGGCCAGGACAAGGGACAGATGCCAGCCTCTAATGGACATGGAGCAAGTCTCACAAATAATTGGTTCGGGGACTCCCTATTCAAATCACTGATATTTGGGGACATGGAGGGAAAGGAGTGGAATTGAGTTCTATTCTCCGCACCCCAGTTTCCACCCTGTTGGAGTCTCTCAGACGTCAATGGTTGGTGGCCCTGCAGACCAGTGGGCATCCTTGGGTGCTAGTGAGAAAGGCCCAGTCTCAGGCCCTCCAGGCCCACTGAGTCACGTTCTGCCTCCTACCAAGACCCCCGCCCACTCAGGCTCTGGTCCAGGTGTCTGAGCTAACTGCTGTCTTCTCCAGAGGAAGCCACACGTCCATAAATGTTCCATCTGGAAGCATATAAACCCGTAAGTACATGAATATCACATTGGTGGTGATGGGCTCTCTGCTCTCCTGACGGACACCCCCAGCCCTTCCTGTCTCTGCCTGGCCCCCTCCCATGACCGCCTGAGAGACCCGGCTGAGACTTAGAGGGTCCAGTGTGGTCAGTTGGTGCCTGTGTCCTGAGAGAGCAAAGAAGATGAAATCAGGCGGGGAGATAATCCGCTAGTGGCTCCCAGGGAGACAGATGCTCTCAAACACCGTGGAATAATTTCGAATGGCTGTCAGGAGAAATGAAGCCTACCACAGAGGAGGGGCCCGGGCACAGCGGCAGGAAGCACACCTGCCGGCTTCCTGAGTGCTTTCGAGAACCCTGAGGGCTGCGACCGACCCAAGCTGCCATTTCTAAAACCCCAAGGATGCTCACAGCAGGCCAAGGGTCCAATGTGTGAGCGGGGCAGGGCGGGGGACAGAGGCATGGGGGCGGTGGGGCGCTTGGAGGTGGCGGTGGGGGCTGTCGCTGCCTTTCGTGCACAAAGCATTATATTTGCCAGTTAAATCCCAAAGTGGCCACACCTACGCTCCTTTAATTTGTTCAGTTCTTTCCATTATTGTTTGCTTTTACAAAAAGTACCCTTTGATTACTTGAAATCATATGAATCAGATGTCACCCATGGGTTTGCTGAGCCACAGCACACGCCCAGCGTCTGGTGAACGCCCCGGTGAGCCCTGGCGGTGTGGGCCTATTGTGGTAGAGGGTGACACAGCTGACCCCCAGGAGGGGGTCAGCGGTCTGTGGGGGGCCGCGACGTGGGGAAACATGAGAGCCAGCATGGTCCCCGCGTCAAGGTCTCACTGTGTGACGTGCCTCATGGTTCCATCCCCACCTGTGAGACCTCACACGGCGTTGCTCTGACACCCTTGCCTGTAGTGCACTGAGCGTTATTTAATCACATCAGTTGAAATAACAGACATGAAAATGGTTTTCTAAACATTAGCCTCATATGGTGGAGACACAGAGAGGGAGATGCCCCTTGTCTCTTCGGTGCCTACCCCGACCTTCCAGCTCCCCCAGCCACCAACACTACAGCGGTCTCATACCCCAGATAAGGAGAACTCTCTGCCGTAGAGACTGGCTTTCTCACTAAGGTTTGCCCAGCGCTGAAGGGCCGCGTCCTCATGGTGGACGCATGCTCATCTTGGAACGTCCCTCCTGAGCCAGGAGCTGAAAAGCGCTTGTTCCGCGGACAGTCAAGTCACAGAGTGGTCATCGCCCGTGTCCCCCCCCAACCCCCGCTGAGCAGTGCTTTTGCTTTTGTTTGTTACTTGACGAACTTTCAACCTGCTTGTTTGTTTCTTCTAAACAGTTCTCGGTAAGATCCGGAGTGCGGTGGGGAGTGCCCAGCTTCTGATGTCGCAGAAGTTCCAGCAGTTCTACTGGCTGTGCCAACAGAACATGGTAGGTGAGCGCTCTCGGCCCGGCCCCCAACCAGGCACGGGGCCCCCTCCGTGCACACCCTCTGTTGCCTTGTTCCTCCTCAGAGACGCTTGAGTTTGCAGACTGTCGCGTGGAGGGGGGGTGCACCCGGCTTTGGACGGTTCAGATGGGCAACCCCTGCCCAGAGGTGAAGGGACAGGGGGTCCGGGGAGGAGGCGGCGGGGCCTGCAGGAGACAGGCAACCCGAGCGCCGCTGTGGTTGCGGGAGCTGCCGCTGTTGCACTGGGACTGGCTTCCCGGAACTGCGGAACGGCGACGAGAAGTGACGTGTCGTCATGGCGAATGTCGCGCGTGAAGACAATGCTGTGAGGTGGCTTAAATGAAAACAGCCAAACACATTGAAAGAGACTATGGAGAGATTTTAGGGATAATCTGGTCTTTTCAGTTGACAGTCAGCGGTGAAATGAGTGTGCCATTGGACTAGGTCAGTCACCACAGCTGGCATCAAACCTGGTTCTGATTTTCCTGGAAGTCAGAGGGGAAGAAAAACCACATGTTTAGGTGCATATACGTGTGTATGTTTATGTATGCTTATGTATGTGTGTGCATGTGTACACGTATGTGTACACATTTCTTGATCTGACTAAAGATAATAGTCATTATTTGGAGAAATAACTGGACGGTATTTACATTACTTTATAGGCCATTTTATAATCCATACATTGATCTCTTTCGGACCAAACATTTCCATTAAAATGCAAATAGGCCTCTGTCTGCCGGTGATTTGATCGGGGTTTGGTTTGGTTCTTTAATTTGCAAGGAAACGGCGAATCTACCCAACGTTCTTACACATCAAAGGACGCACAGCATCTGAGTTGGCGGCGCGTCCCTTTTCCTTAGGACCGCTTAAAAGTGTGCTCTCTCGAATATTTCCCAGTTAACCCTGTTCCGGTTCATCGTGACATCTGAAGTGCTACCAGCACCTCGGCTCTGACGTGAAGCTACGATCAGTGTTTTAAAGGGGGCAGCCGAGTGCGGTATTGCTCGGGAGAAACGGCCGCTGGAGAAGCGCCTCACTCTGACGTCCCCCGGGCATGCCCTGGTGTCTCTGGCCGGTCTCCTCCGTTGTCACCTTTGAAGGGGTTGATCTGCGCCCCATTACCCGCGCCCAGCGAGCGCCGCGGGTCCGCTGGCGCGGTTGCCTAAGGCACTCTCCCTGCGGCGGAGCGACATTGTTACGAAACGCTCGTGTTTTCTGTGCCAGAGCAGCTGATGTTAGACTTGAAAATTGCCCATCCTGGGACTTTCGATGCCTCTGATACACGTCAGATTGCATTTCACGTGGACTTTTGAAACCCCTGGGTTTCGTAATATCAGGTGCGGCTGCTTCCCTTCCCATTGGTGTCTATCGAGGATTAGACCAAAAAAAAACCCCCCAAACCCAGAAGCAGTTGTTGGGCACTTCGCGGGGCTCAGACCGCCTGGGAGGGGCAGGCGCTCACAGGACCAGCCACCGCTGCCTCACTCTTCCAGCCAGTCGGGTGCAGCCTCCGCGGCAGCCTCGCTGGGAGCTGAGGGCCAACTCGTTTGAAGTCGAATGACCCTAGAAAAAAGCCCCGACCCGCCGGCGATGTAGGATGCGCTGAACAGAGCGCATGCTCTTCAGGGGAGGGCGTGCGGGTGGCTCAGGGCGGAGGAGCGGCGCCCTGGGAAGCGCCTGGAGCCTGCGGGCCACCCCTGCGCTTCGCAGACCGTGCTCGGCGCGCCCGGCCGGCGTGCTGGGAACTCGACCTGCATTCGGGCCTGCTGGGCCTCGTGCTGCGTTGGAAGCCGGCCCCGTTTGAGCCGCAGGCTGCCCTCCACACCGCCGTGGACAGACCGGGGTCTCCGCCGCAGAGCCCCTGCGGTGCGACCCGGGAGCCATGGGAGCCGGGGCGACTGCGGTCGAACGAGTACGCTCGGCGAGGCGAGGCTGTGCTGGGGTCGGGCCGTGGCCGGCGCCCGTGGCTCCTGGGGTACCCGTGTGCCCAGTGGGGGCAACGCGCCACCTCCCAGGTGCTGGCTGTGCCTGGTTACACAACACAGAGCAGCTTCTGCTCCAGGAAACCCAGGGACAACGGCCGCGTCAGCCCAGCGGAGGGATCGCGAAGGCAGATGTCAACCCGCGGCGGGCAGTGCGCCGGAGCGCAGATGCACCGGAGCGCAGATGCACCGGAGCGCAGACGCACCGGAGCGCAGACGCACCGGCGCGCAGCCATCGCACCCGGGACTTGCCGGCAGGAGCCAGCGGCAGGGTCACACCCAAACGGCCCGAAAGCGGGTCGTCCTCGCGCCTGGAGAGCCTTCCAGAGGGACACACGACCAGCTCGCCCCCGGCTGCGACCTCCCAGGGACCGCAGGGACCAGACCGGCAAGGGCCGCTGTGTCCCTGGCGAGCAGAGACTGCGCAGGCTCACGGGAGGAGAAGACCCGGCGCGCGGGCTGTGACGGGCCGCGGGCGCCCTCGCGCGGCTCAGCCCAGGAACAGACTTTCGCACAGGAGACGCTTCTGCCGTTGGGGGCGGGGTGGGCGGTGGCGGCATGTCGCTGCGGGGGCTCTCGCCCTCAGCCTCGCCGCTGTCAGCGACCCCCCAGGCTGCCTGCGTCTGGCTCCTTCCACAGAGACGGGTTGGGAGCCAACAACGACCCTTTTGACATGGACGCGAAGCCAGGCTGCTGGAGACGGAACGTCTGTGTCCCCAAATTCTCATGTTAGAATCCGGACATGGAGTTGGGGGGCGGAGGGGGTGTTGGGGGGTTGTCCGGTCATGAGGGTGGAGCCCAGGGATGGGGTGACACACCCCACAGAGCACCCTTCCACCGAGTGGGACAAACCGTGGGAAACGCTGCCTGTGCACCAGGAAGAGAGGCCCCCAGGCATCAAACCTGCGGGCCCCTCGACCCAGATGCCAACCCCAGGCTGCGAGGGGCCTCGCCTCTGTTCGTGCGGCCTTTCCACGCTGTCACTGTCGTTGTCACCGCCGCCCAGGCAGACTAAGCCCAGGTTAAAGGAAGCTTAAACCAAACCAAATTGAAGTTCATGTTGTGCTTAATATGCGTGACTTATGAGTAAGCTGAAAATTGCACATTTTGAGCCAATTTAGATGACTGTTTACCCACCAGAAATTCCTCTGTTTAGCAAGAGAGGGCATCACTGAACCACGGAGCCACTCGTCTGCAGCCACCCTGGACTGCAAACCCAGGCGCCTGCAGGTGGACAAGGTGCAGGAATAAAGCAGCCTGGGGCCCCGGGGCCCCCAAGGTGGCTGGGGCCATGGCACTTGGCCAGTGCTGTGCACAGCAGGGCCAGGCTGGGTGGCCAGACAGCCGACTGCAACGCATCTGTCAGGCGGTGGGTAGAGGATGAGACACGACCGTGGGCCACATGTGGCCCATAAGCTGCAGCCCTGGGGCATCGCCTGTCCCCTCTGAGTGGTGGGCAGCGGCCCCAGAGATTGCCCTGTACCTTCATGAGCCACCGGTCCTCTCTCCGCACGGGTGTCGCTGCTGTCAGGGTTGAGCTGGGAGGCAGAGCTGGCCTGCTGGCCTGGCCACAGGTGCCACAGACAACAGGGTCCCGTATGGGCACCCGTCCCACCAAGCCACAGACCCAGTGGCTTCTGGGAAGTGTTGAGCGCGGAAGACTCCCCTGTTTGCCACGGTGCCCAGGTCCCTGAGAGCGTTTTCAGAACGAAACAGTGAACAAACACAGGCCATGTCTATCTTTAATAGGCTTTATTTTCTAGAGCAGTTTTAGGTTCACAGCTAAACTGACGGGAAGGTGCAGAGATTTCCCCTGTCCCCCCATAGTCCCCCCACCATCAGCACCCCCACCAGACAGGACGTGTCACAACTGATGAGCCTGCACTGACACGTCATCGTCCCCAAGAGTCCCCAGGTGACATCAGGGTCTCTCTTGTGTTGCACATCTGGTGGGTTTGGGCAAATGTATGAAAACAGGTGTCCGTCATTACAGCATCACACAGCAGATCCGCTGCCCTAAACCCTCTGGGCTCCACCTGCTCACCTCCCCCGCCCCTGCGACCCCTGATCTGTCACTGTCCCCATAGTTTCGCTTTTTCTCTGATGTCACAGAGTGGGACTCCCACAGCATGTGGCCTTTTCATATTTTAAACTGTCAGCAAACGCTTGTGTAAACCACTGTGGATCCTCCAGGCCCTCATGAATGTTTGCATCTGAATTGGGTTGCGGTCCCTCCCTGACCCACTTGGGAAAGGCACCCCACCGCTGCCCCGCCCCCCGACCCTGCGCCCCCACCGAGTCCTGGCTCTGAGCCCCCTCCGCCACCGCTGTGTGTTGGCAGGACCCCAGTGCCATGCCCAGACCCACCTCCCAGGACCTGGCCGGCTACTGGGACATGCTGCAGCTCTCGGTCGAGGACGTCAGCATGAAGTTTGATGAGCTGCACCAGCTGAAGCTCAACGACTGGAAGGCGGCGGAGTCTCCAGAGCGGAAGGTAACTGGGCGCTGTGGGCCGTCTTCCCACGCCCGCGCGGAGCGGCGTGTGCACACGTGTGCCTGTGCGTGCAGGTGTATGTGTGCACGTGCATTTTACATGCATGCACGTTTGTGTGCCCATGTAAACGGGTGCAGTTCAAGTCGTGGGCCGTGCGCAGTAACGTTCTTTCCTGCGGTGTCTCTCGGACACAGACACTAAGCAAAGATTGCATGTTGGCCTCGTCTTGTTTCTCGGTGGGACGCGCCCTCTGAGCTAGGCTCATCGGATTCTCTTGGGGTCATCTGAAGGTTTCCCACAGTGTCACAGTGCCTACCGCCTGCCTCCCGTGCAGACAGACTTTCTAGCTGGGTGTCTGCAGTGGAAGACAAGACATTTTGAACTTTACTGAACAGTTTGATTACGTAAACTTCCTATCTTCTGTCAGCACTGACCCTTAAAATAGGCTGAAACTTCCCATTAAACATGAACCCTGTGATTTTATTTCTCCCCTTAAGGTATGGTCTTTAGTAGGGCTCCCAGATAGGTGTGGATTAACAATAAATACATTGGTTTCCGAATACATTTTAGAGAAGTTGTGAGTAATCCTCGCTTGATTTTTCTAGACAGACATTGTTAGAATGAAAGGGTAAAGGGAATTAGTGCAGCGGACTCCGGGGCAGTGGGGTGTACCACACAGCTGAGGAGGTGCACCTAGGTCGCTGCACAGAGCCCGTGACCCTCACCAGCTCCTGTCCCCAGAGGTGGCCCTGGCCACCTCAGTGGTGCTGGGCCGGATGCACAGAGGCCATGGCCAGACTGGCGGCACAGGGCGTGCAAGCGCATGGCTCGGCCACAAGCCCGGAAGGGACCCCAGGAGCCCGGGCGGCCCGTGGTTTACTCTGAAGTGAGGGGGGCGTGAGTAGTGAATGCGAATGAAGAGCTGAACGTTATAAAATGCTGAAAGCAGGGCCGGCTAAGCACGTCTGAAGACGTGAGAACCCTTCCTCGTCCTCATTCCTCAGGAATTGATGGTGAACATAACCCCGTCCACCTCAGCTTTGCCTAGAGAATGGTCCCCGAAACAAGGGCAGTTTCTTGCCAAGGACACGCGGCCCCCCATCCCGCCCTGCCCCAGACATGAGCAGGTGGCCACCATGGAGGCTCCAAGCCATGCCCTCGAGAGCCGGCTCCACAGGTCCGTGAGCCGTCACAGGGGGGCCCTTCCAGGACCATCCGCTGTGTCCCCTCTGATCCCACGTTCCAGAGGCCACCAGGGGGGAGCAGCCACAGCTTAGCGCAGAAATCATATGTGGAAATAGCTGAACTGGTCACCCCATTGTCACGATGCAGCCGAAGAGTCGGGAGAGGTCTTGTTTGGGTCCAGCTCATGCCCAGACAAACCCTGGGAACAGAGTCCCAGACACCGAGCGGCAGCCCCGCACCCCCCATGGGTTCCCACCTGGGGTGGCTCCACTGCCTCTTCTTGTCCCCAGTGCCCAAGCACCTCTGGCCCCTTTGCATTTTCGAGGAGGCTGAAGGGAAAAGACGCAGGGCTGAGTCACCCCCGCCCCATCCCCAGCCAGAAAGCTGCTTAGAAAAGGAAGCTTCCTGGGCCTTCCCCGGGTGCCCTTTCCTGGGAAGGACGCACTGGCCGCGAGGATCCCCTCACCGCCAGGGAGGGAGGGCGGGTGGCCTGGAACCGGGCCCTCCCGGCACAGCGTGGGTGCCGCCCGGGCTGCAGGGCTGGGGGCGCGCAGGGTCCCGTGACTGGGGAGCGGGAGCTCAGGGCCAGAACCCTCTCACGGGAACTCAGCACACGGGCAGTGCTGAGGGCTTTAGGCACCTGACAGAGGAGGCGTCTGGTGGTTCCCTGGGACCCCCGCGGTGGTGTCCATGGCTCCTTAGAGCCGGAGTCTAGTCCAAAGGTGGTGGCGCATGGCAGGGTCTCTAGTGGCACCTCCAAAACACTGGGCACTCGAGACCCTGAGACGGTGGGTACGTGCCTAAGGACGTGTTCGCCAACCGACGATGCCCGGATAGACGCGGGACTGAGGAGGCGTGAGCTGAGAGTGTGCGGAATTCGCTTCTTTAACTGCGAACACCGTGCCGAGCTGCCCCCGCCGCCGGCCGCAGGCATCTGAGGGACGTGACCACAGGCGCCCCACCGGCTCCCCGCCGTGGGAGGCGGAGCAGAAGCCGCCCGGGGCGGGGGCGTGGCGGGGCCGGTTTGAGCGGACGGCCTTGCTGCATGCGCGGCCCCGTTCCCGGCCTCGGTGCTCGCCCGACACCCCCCAACCGTGTGCTACTTGTGATGCTTTTCAGGAGGAACGAAAGGTCCCCCCGCCAATACCAAAGAAGCCCCCCAAGGGGAAATTTCCAATCACGAGAGAGAAGTCCTTGGACCTCCCCGACAGGCAGCGGCAGGAGGCCCGCAGACGCCTGCTGGCCGCCAAGCGGGCCGCGTCCTTCCGCCAGAACTCGGCCGGCGAGCACGCCGACAGCATCGAGATCTACATCCCCGAGGCGCAGACCCGGCTCTAGGGGCCCCGCCCCGGCCCCGCCCCCTCCGCCCGCCCGCCAACCAGCGCTCGTGCAGGCGCCCCCGCCCCGCCCCGCCGTTCCGCCTGGTCTCCCCGCCCGCGCCCTGGCCTCGGGCCGCTGCTGGCCTCCGGGGCCGCCGCTCGCGCCGCCAGAAGGACGTCTTTTTTACCCACCGGACGGTCTGACGCACGGCCAGCCGTGAGGGGCAGGCCGGCGACCCCTGACGGCGCCTCCACGCTTTCGGGAGAGCGAGACACGCCTCTGGCGAGGGGACCCAGCTCACCTTTTGTCGTTTCTATTTTTTATAACCTGTGAGCTAATCAGAGGCCAGGACAACAAACAAGTACAAACGGGTGCATCTCCCACTCCCTGGAGCGCTAGACCCCCATGCGGCAGGCGCTGCGGCTTGCAGGGCAGGGGCGACCCCGCACCCCCACCCCGGCCGCGGGCTGCTTCCCTCAAACGCAGCTGACCCAGCTCTAGGTTCCCTGTGCCAACTTCATGGTAAGGAGAGGTCATCTGTCCAGCCACCAAGCTCCCCACCACCTGCTTCTCCATAACCCGGGGCCCTGGCCTGGCCCCTGGGAAACGTCCAGCACCATCAAAACGTAAGTGAAACCTTCCTCTCCATGAGCGAGGGACGATGGAGCGAGACGGGATCTTGGGGAAAGCCACCCCCTCGGTGGCCGGCGTGCTGGCCGCCAGCGTCGTCCTGACTCCCGGGAAAGAGTCACTGTGTGTTCCATTCCTTCGTAACTTCAAATGCCACCCACGGTTCGTCTTTCAGTTTCACCATTCATGTACTACGTGTGATTTTTTTATAGATGTATATATATATATTCTCAAACGGCTCTATCAGTTGACTTTTCAGGGTATCCTTAAAAACACAAAACAACAAAAAGTTTGCTTGTTTAAAATGACAGTTGTGATGTTGTAAAAAGTTTAAGAGACATGAATGTGAATGGTGCGTCTCAGTTTAAACGGTGAGGAAATGCGGTTTCCGTGTGTATTTCTCCAGAGCCCCTTTGTGCTATGCAGTATCGCTAAGTCCAGAGTCTGTTTCTTGCCTGTTTGAGACAATGACGGGGGAAGGGCCACACATGGCGACATCCAGCCGTGGGCTCGTAGAGATCGGTTTCCATGACCCTGATCGGCACCGGGGAGCAAAAGGAAGGGCGAAACGAAAGGCTTCCGTTTGCATCACTAAACTCAGATGCGGTGACCATCCTTTCTGAGGCAGAGCCCATCAGATTTATCCGTTCGACCCCAAACTCAGAGTCCTCCCTGCCACTCAAGGGAAAAGCAGGACCTCGCCGAAGACACATGTTCACCCCCAACACCACGTCTTCCGCCCGCTGCTGCGGGCAGGGCTCAGCCACGCAGAGCCCCTGCCCGGCCCCCTACTGTAGCACTTTGTCCCCCCGCCCCCGTGACTTGCACTTTAAGCCATGCCCAGCCCTCTCTGTACCTGGCCACCGGGCTGAGCGCAGCGAGGCGAGCAGCTGGCCCTCGGCAAGCCCGCAGGTCCCCTCCTCACCCCCTCCCACCACGCATGGGGCTCATCCGGGCACAGTGGACAGTCAAGCATGTCTAGCTTCAAAGTTTTACTTTTTTAAAGCTGAGTAGATAAGAATTCCCTGTAAGAACAAAACCCTGTACATTGAACCTCATATCCAGTATATATTTTACCAAACAGCCTTAAAATATATTTGGAAGCAAAAATCAGTACGAATGTATATCCTTGAAAAATGCAAAAAAAAAAAAAAAGTTTCCCTGAAATATTCTTCTATAATGAACCCTATTTCCCCAGAGTGTTCAAAGCATTTTTTTCTACCTAAATAAATACCTAAATCCTGGGTAGTGTACAACACCGTGTTTCTTCCTATACTCACTATACTATGTTACAAACAAATGTATTTGCAAGTATTGGCATTTTAGACTTTAAAAATGTACTCTTTGAGCTGAACTCTCTCTAGGAAGACCCACAGAGGGCGCAGTGACACGGATTCCCAGCGGAGGAGTGAGCTCCGAGCACGCCCGCCGGCTCACACCCGCTTCCCCCAGCAGCGGATGGGTCTCATCTCCTGCTCTTCCACCTGTACAAAAGTACGACAAATTATAAAATTAGACACTAATTACTTATTTTGGATCCCAGGCTCTCCAATCCTGACTTGGATGAAAGTATTCACTGGATTGGGATTATTTTTTTTTGTTTTTGCATAGTCATTTTTATCCTAAAATCCCCAGAAGTCTTGGCCTAACCCACCCCTACCACTCAGTGCGACAGCGGCCACTGATGCGAAGTGGGGAATGTGGAGGGACCCGTTTGACCCACCAAGTCCCAAAGAAGGTTGTGGCCGGCGGTGCAGACGCCGGACCTGGTAGAATGTTACCTCGTGTGGCAGGACCCAGTGCAATATATTCGGTTCCCTTGCGGTGACATTCCATCCCCAATGCAAAGAAAAGCCATGTTTACATATTTATATGTAAAGAAAAATAAAACTGTTTAGAATACTCGTGTTAGTCAGTCAAGCTAATTTATTTCTAGCAGGTACACGACACTGAGCTATAGGGCAGTCACGTCAGCACGTTAAGAATGTAATTTTAATAAGAGATTATGCACAAGTTTGAGAACATGTTGGCAGTGATGATGCACTGTGTTCTGCGAACGTGTCATGAGGAAGGTGCAGCGTCCTCGGGGCCCCCGTGCCCGCAGTCCCTGAAGATACGGCCGGGAAAGGCTGAAACGCAAGTGTTGCTCGGAAACCCATCCCCCCGCAACCACGAGGCCTTCCTTAACCTGTGATATCAAAACACAAGTATAGTAAGCAGGGTCCTGAAGTTTAACGAAACCCGTGAACGGTGACTGTCCGTTGTTAATGGTGTAATTTGTCTCACACACCCACGTTTGTTACCCCATGTTTAACATGAGAGGGCTTTTATTGCTGACATCGTCCCCTTGTTTTCCTCGGCAGGTTTATGTGCCAGGCCCAGAAAGGCAATCAGAAATCAAAGTCTGACACAATACCAAAAAAAAAAAAAATCACGTTTTTGTGTAAGAGAAAGTGTGATTAATGATTGCACCTAAAGATCGGTACTACAGACTTGCAGTGTTAAACCGAACCATCTATTATTAGGGGAAAATAATTAACAGGTCACCTGTTTTAGAGAAGAATTGCCCCAAGTCCAGGGGCCCGGAACGCAGAGGGAACCTCCCTGCGAGCCCCCGAGGACGGGACCGAGCTCATGCGGCACAGACAATGCAACTGCAGCCCCGATTCTTGCTTTTCTCGGCCATACACAGCTGCCACTGTCTCTGTCACCTTCGTCCTTAGGAGTCCAGTCCTGTGGCCTGTGGTTCCTGGCCCTGGGGGCCTGCCGCCCTGCCCCCTCCAGGATGGACTTCTGCCGGGACTTTCAGTCAGAGCAACCATGGAGCAGCACTGGCGCTCTGGTTTGAGCAAACCCTGGGCGGGTGAGTAGGGAGGGGACAGAGGGAGAATGTCCGTTCCTACCAGCAGTGACTCAGTCAGGCCGGCCCCGTGGCCGGGACGTGGGGGACCGGGGACACTCTCAGGGAGACACCGCCTGCGTCCGAGCTGACCTTTGCCAGGAGGGCCAGCACCCCCTTTCAGAGCTCTGGCAGGTTCCCAGAACCTCCAAGTGCCACCTGTGGGCCTCTAGGCCTCTGGGGGGCCCTAGAGGGGCAGCATGACCTGTCCCCGGGAATGTGAACACATTGCCGGGACCCTGAAAAGTGGGACACCCCAGCCAAAACGTGGAGCCTCAGGTCCCCAGGAACAGGCCTGAACATTTTCCACACGTGCTCATTCCTCTCTCCTTCTCAAGGCTTGAACCTCCTCCCCCCCCACTGAAATTCAACACACTGATCAGGTAGCATTCGTGCCGCACACACCCCTTGCAACTGGCTGAGGCCTTTCCTTTTGTTTTTATCTGCACATTTGTTTACACTTATTTGAAAGTTTCGGTGGAAAACAGGGTTCCGAAATGCGAAAACAGGTAGAAGACCACAGGTGGGTGGTCAGCTGCTGGCCAGTGAGCGGCTCAGCCAATGGCACATGGCAGTGGAGGACAAGCATATGGCGCCTGGTCCTCGAACCCGGCGCCTGGGTCACGTCTGCTTGTGTCTTCATGGCAGGAGGGTCACCTGGTCGCTCTCACTCCACTGGCAGTTGCAATAAATTGTGGGCAGTGAACAAAAGGCCAGGGCAAGGCGGCCATTTCCACGGCAGGCTGGACACCCGTGGGTGCAGAGTGATTTGGAAACACTTGGGGCGCCCAGAAGCCTCCAGCCGGCCGTCAGGCCTCCTCCTGGCTTCTCGCCTCACGCCAGTCACCCACTGACCCCCACGCCATGGCACTTTTGCCCCTCGTCTCGGTCACAGACCATGCAGATCAGTAACGCCTGGCTCTCAAGTCCTTTGTGCACCCGGGGAGCAGGTGGCTGTGCAAGGTGACGCGGTCCTCTTCTCCAGCGCTGTCCTCCCACGGGTGTGGGCTGCTAGGTCAAGTCAGGTCATTACCCCTCGGCGTTAGGGCCAGCAGGCGCGGGCCCCCTCCGCAGTCAGCGGCCGATGAGGGCCTCGAAGGCGTGGGGGCGGAGAGGCAACCTCGGGCCATCTCTCCTCCGTTCCTTCTGGCTTAGATTTCAAGTGTTTCTAGCTGCTTCCACGAACGAGAAGCAGGTGCCAACCGGAACTGGGCGATGTTTTCACCCTTACGTGAGCTCAGCTGCGTCGGAGACGAAACGGAGGATGTTAAGCTGAACGCTGGAGTGATGAAGGGAAGTTAATTTGGAGCAGAAAGCTGGGCCCATGGCGAGAGCCAGACGTGTCGTGCTGGCCTATCGCACCAGGGGCCATGAGGCCCGCTCTGTCTCCCAGCTTCTCTGTCACCCCACATCACGCCTCGGAGACTGCGAGGGTCTGTGAGGACAACACCGACAAATGCCAACACCTGTGTGAACTGCTGTCCTAACTCTGGCATTTTTATCCAGCGTTAAGGAAATTCACGTTTCAGTCCAAACACTTGACAGATGACTCCCATGCGGAGGGAACACCCGTTTCCTACTCGAACTCTACTTTTTAGAAGATTTTATATGCGCGCACCCTGAGGAGACAGAGCTTCACTTCCCTGCTTTCCTAGGTTCTATGTGACTCTCCACCGCGGGGGCCGATTCCAAACCCGGGAGCCCCGGCGGGAAGTCCAGGGGGCGGGGGTACGGCTGGACCAGGCTTCTGTGCAGATCCCAGGACCCAGGGCCCCCTTCGGCAGTCCCCATGGGCGGGACGCTGCCCCGGAAGGGAGCCGCAAGGCCGCCACCCTGTGCCTGACGATGCCACCAGCCATTCTTCACTCCAACTCGCCGCCGCAGCCCTGCCTCAGCCGGTTCAACATTAAGACCGTTTCCCTTTCAAAGGGCTCACATGGGGGTCTCTCCCTCGGCTTGGCAGCTGGTTTGCTGCGTTCAGAAAGCCTGCCCCTCGCGAGCCACAGGTCCTGGCCTGCCTTTGACCTTGGGCTTCCTGAGACTGAGGCACTGTCCTCTGGCCCGGCCTTCCTACGGGGAACAGCTCAGAGCCCCTGCCCCGTCACGTGCCAAAACGCCCAGGTGTGGCCTGAAGACTGACGGAGGTGCTTCCTCCAGACTGCAAGGAATGTTAGAACCAGGAAACTAGCTGTTAGTTAACATTTAAAAGAGCTGTATCAATATATATAAAATTATATATACATATGAAATTATATCAACAAAGAGGGTGAACAGAGTGCCAAATCCTCCCCATCCGTACAAAGTCGAGCTCTGTTACGTCCTTTCTCAGACTTTCACCGTTGTTTTGCTGATTCTGTTGCACAGCGTGCGGGCCCTGAGCGTCACCAGGCCCCCTGCTCTGTGTACCTGGTGCCGACGTGGGACGGCCTCACTTGAGTTCCTTTTTCCTCGTGAGCCTGTTTCCCTCTCGGCTGGTGGCATAAACTCCTACGATAATGCCTCTCGTTTGATTTCTGTGTGGCCCGCATTCACCTCCTGTAAATAGTCCTGCAATTAAATTTTTTTAGAGAGTTAATGTTTACTTTTTATTGGGGTGACTTCTCATGTTATTTTAAACTCAGAAAAACTATACAGACCAAAGAGTTTTGTCCAGAAAACAATGGCGCCTTCCTCCATTGTCTATTTCATTGTTGAAATATCCTGAATTTCTCTAGCTACTAAGAAGAAATGGACATTTATTAAGACTACAATTTCCTATGTACGCAAAATGGCATAGATTAAAAATGAGTTTAATAAATACTCCGGTATTTAGTTCGTGGTTGTTCCAGACTCTCCTGAGTTGCAGTGAGAAGAGACACGTGTCAGGTGACCGGTCCTGAGGGTGGGCCTGGTGGCTGCTCATGGCCCTGGCTGGGCCCGTGTCCCCTCCCTGTTGGGGCCGTCGCTCCTGCCCCGTGGGCCACTCTCGCCCATTGCCAGCAAGCCCCGCCACCTCAGCAGGGTCACTTCCTTTCCCCACGGCCTCCACTGCCTTCTCGTCACCTGTCCCACAGCTGTTACTGCAGGTGGCTCTCATCCCAGTCTCTCCAGCCCCTGGGGAGGGGGGAACAGAGGTCTTCAGGAAGCACAGTATCAAGTCACAGCCCTGCCCGTGGCCAGCAGAGCCCGTGGCCAGCAGAGCCCGTGGCCAGCAGAGCCCGTGGGCAGCAGGGTGAGCTCCCTGCGCTTTCCTCTGCCTACCCTGGCCTGTGGGTCATGAGGAGTGTGGATGAAGTGCGAGGTGAAGAAAAAGTCTCTAGTGAGGGCCTGTTTTCTAATTTCTCCCCCGTGAGTCACACACAGCCCCCTGAGAAGTCCTGCTGAATTTGTGGACACCCACCAGGAGAGGCCGCTCGGGGGGCCGGGCCCATCCACAAACCCTTTACCCCAAGACACCTTGTAACCGCGGTGATTGGCAAGGCGCTCGGTGAGGAGAAGCCTTTACTAAGTAATCGAGGACACGCGGCTGATAGTTTAATCTTCCCTTGACCCCACTGCTTTCTGTAATAACACACTTAAAACTAGCAAAAAGAAGGTTTTGTTTATTTTTCTTTTTTTGATCTTATAATCCTTCAACGAGAGTTTTAAATTACTTGGCACTTCCTTGAAAACTTTGTACTTTTGTCCAGGGGTCAGCGTAAGTCCACAGACAGTTAGACGGTGCTTGTTTCCAATGTGGTGACAAACATGTGACGTGAGAACTCCGTGCTAGCCTCTCCATCCGTCTGAAATCCAAAACGCCCCCCAAAATAGGCAGCGAATTAAAAACGACGACAACATCCAAACAAGAAGCAATGCTTAGAAAAAGTCAGAAGCAGCAACCTGGGTGTTGGCACCTTGCTTTTCACTGTTCGACCTGTTAAATGAGTTCCCTTTAAAAACTAGGACGTTGGAAGGTTTGGCTCCTGTTTCCTGTTGCTGAGTGTAAGTTAGCATCGCTCACGAAGTGTGGAGAATTGTCACCTGCTTCTTCATGAGGGAGAAGAGCAAGTCACAGTGTTGTCTCAGGAGCAAAGCCGAGAAGACCACCTTTGAGCTCGGCCACCGTCGGTCCGAGTAGCGCCGGCTGCAGTTTTCTGCACGTTTTCTGCAGTTCAAGTCGAGCAGGTGGGCTTTCCCCGAGCGAGCAGAGGCAGTGCCGATGGAAACCCGCTTCCAGACGACCCCATGGCCCCGCTCTGGTCGTCCCCAGTTCAGAGTGAGAAACATCTGATTTCTTACCGCTGGCCCTTCGCAAAGCAGAGCTCCAGACCACGCGCACCCGTCTGCGTGTGTCCCTGGCCCCACAGGCTCCCCTCGGCCTCCGTGAAAGGCAGCCCGGTGCCGAGAAGCCCTGGGGCACGTGACCCTTGTTCGAGGTCTCCCCGGTCCCTTCCTGGCCTCTCTGGGACACCCTCGCCCTGCCTGCCTCTCGGCCGCAGAACCCCACCTGCAGCGCCGGCCCCTGGGGGCTCCCTGCCTCCCGAGCCGGCACCTGTGGCACCACTTCGCTTCGGGGGCAGCTGGTGTTCATTTCTCTCTCCATTCACCTCCCTCATCACAAGCACACAAACAAGATCCTTTGTCCTTGTGCCCACACAGCATCGATGCCACCGGGCTGCTCCTGTCACGGCCAGAGTGCTACCTCCCAAGCCAGACCCCACCTGGCTGCTCTCAGCACTCACGAGACCACTGGTCACCCACACCTGCCACCACCTCCAGCCAAGTGTCTTCCCACCACTGACCGTGCAGCCGGCATCTCCTGGCCGGAGGAGGCGGCCCGCAGGGCCTGCCCGCACTCACGCGCCCGTTGGTCCGCTCGGCCCAGAACACACACTCGGACAAAGTGTGTGTCTGACGTCCGCCATCCTTGGTGGTCCCCCTCCTAGACTCTGACATGTGATCTGGCCACCATGGATGCCCCCAAGTCACTGCCACCCCAGAGGGTCTCCTTGTCCTTCCCCAGTGAACTGGGCATGGTCTCTTTTCTTCTCCCACAATAATGCTCAACCTTGTACCTATTGTCACATGTCACACTGGGCACAGGGTATTTGCCCATGGTTTTGGGGTCAGATTGTGAGCTTTTTGAGCGCAAGAAATATGTTGCGTTCCTCTTTCTGTCGCTAACTCCTGATAAGGCAGGGGACGCTAATATACCTTCACAATATTCTCACAGACGCTCCGGTGACCCAGTGAAGGGGTGGACCTGGAGTATCTCCTGGTCATTCGCTGATTCACTGAACACTGATTGCACAAAGTTTATGTGCCGGGCACTGTGCGGGGACCCTCAGGGAGGGACGGGGACAGACAGGTCGTGAATTTCTTTTCTTTTTTTTGCTTTCTCTACAATATAAAAGTTCGTCGGTTGTGTTGCGTGTGTGCTGGTCAAAGACGGGAACGTCACGCACAGGAAACCCCTGACTTGAGGGGACTGTGTGAGACAGCGGCTGGGTGCGCTGCATCCCAGGCACCCTTCACGGGGAGGAACCCTGAGTCTGGGGACCGCGGTCATAGGTGGCAGTGAGGAGGGCCACCCTTGGTCCCGGGGAGATGCTTCCCGCCCCTCCAGGTCTCTGACAGCGAGCATGGCACTGAGGAACGGCGACGGCCGCACACTGTGCTCCAGGTGCACCCGCAATGACAGGGAGGAGGGGACCACCAGGGACAGAGGACATCTTCCCCAGCAGCAGGTAAGTTTCTGCCCTGAAGCTGCGGAGATGCCAGGTGCCCCTGCTGTGTGGGAACCGCCCAGGAGGTTTTCTGAGAGTTGGCCTTGGGACGCTTTTCTGTTCCCAAACAGAAACCTCTGCCCCTGTCATTCCCAAGCCTGCGTCCCCTGGCGGTCACGGCTGCACATGGGCCACTGTGACCTGGACCACACTCGAGGGGCCAGGTACGCTGGCCCAGGGCTGGCAGCCCCCACAGGACAAGAGGGGCTCCCTGCACGGAGCTGCCATCGGCAGACTTTCTCACGAACACGAGGACCTAATGCTAGTGAGCCTTCGACCTTCCCCAGAGCCCCTGCCTTCTTCACACCCGGCCTTGGTGGGGCCTCTGCCCTCCCGCAGGGCGCTCGACCTGCAGTTTTGTCGACACTCACAGAGGGTTTCAAATGTTTAGCTCTACTAGGAGCTGTCTCACCTGCATTCAGAGAAGGTGGCTTTATAAGGTATTCCAATCAAGCCAAGATCCTGGAGGCTGGCGCAGCCTCGACCTCACAGTGCAGTGGCCCGTGAGTGACCTGCAGGAAGGGGACTGAGCCCGGGGAGGTCAGCAGCGCCCTGCACACACAGCCCCTCAGAAGGGCCACCTGCTGTCACCAGAAGCACCAGGCAAGGGGTCAGGGAGCCTTCAGGGCACCCAGCCAATCCGCTTGCGGATTTGTGTGCTGATAAGGGGCTTCAGGAACTGCTTGTTTCTAAGGGAAGCACCCCTCCCCCGAGGTGCCTGGGGAGATGGCCGGCTTCAGGCAAATGAAATCAGACCCTCCCCGCCCCCAGGAGAGGCCCCAGAAGAGCGGCGCAGCGCACAGACCTCCCACCAGGGGGCAGCCCACCAGCACCCACAGCCTTAGCAAGCCTGGCAGCCTCAGGCTGGTTTGTGTTCGCGGGTGCTGAGTAAACAGGGACTGGAAAAACGACACTGTGTTTCAAAATACGAATCAGCAGCGCGATGCAAACTGTCACAGAGTTGCAGCTGCCCCCCTAAACATGAAGAAGTTACATTGTGCAATGAGGGATTCTTCTCTGAACGGGCAGGAAATGACTCAGAAAGGAAAGTCTTCTATGTGGCGTTAGTGACGAATAGGGGGCTTAGCCTAGGGAGGGGCGGGTCTTTTCTTTTTAAGCCTTAGTCAAAAGTAAGCGATAAACACACCGCTAACCAGCTATTTCTTGTGTGCCAAATGTTTGCCGGCGGTCCCTGGATGGTGGACGGAGGAGCGTCTGCGCCCAGGAACTGTCTCCGCGACAGCAGGGGGTGACCAGCCAGGCCTGAGGACAAGGTGAGCGTTGGGCGGTGCAGACCACGCGGGTAAGCCAGGCGCAGGTGCGTGCCAACCTTGCGGCGCTTTCCACAGCGGCTTACAGGCTCTGTGCTTTACAGACCTCAGCCTCGTGGGGACAGCTGCCACTGCCCCTGCCCCTGCCCGTGTCTGCTTCTCAGTTCGTCTCTGGGCCGCGAACCTCCGCAGCAGCGGGCGCGGCGGGCGCGCCCTCGGAAGGGGGCGGGGCTTCGTGTCTCCGGCACGCGTTGTAATGGCAGAGTCCATCCAAAACGGCCACTGTGTGGTTTTTGCTTCCAGATTTTAGGCCGATTTCCGTTCCCTCCCAGGGGACCGGGAGCCGTGGGGCAGGGGACTCTGAGAGCTCCGCCAAGCGGACACCTGCCGTCACTGCGGGGGGAAGCCAGCCGAGCCATTTTCATAAAGAATGACAAGTGCTGCTACGGTCAGGGCAGGGGCAGCGACATAAAAAGGCAGCGAGGACCCCAAGGGAGCGGTGCCTGGTGGGACAGGGACAGGGAGCGGCTCCTTCAGGGTGACACAGGACAAAGGCAGCCCCGTGGCTGGGTGTCAGTGACCCGCAGGGACCCCGAGGGAGAGCAGTGTGAGCGGAGGCCCACGGGCGAAGGTCACACAGGCACGCGAATGTCAGCTGTAAGGTGAGGGGCCGAGGCCCCCTGGCATGTCCGGAGGGAGACCCCCTGGAGCAGGTGCGGGAGGTGGAGCAGGGCCTGGGACCCCTCATCAGGTCCCGTGGGCCGTGGCAGGCGTGGAAGTCCCTTCAGCATCCAGTCGCAGCCACGTGGTGATGTGTCATTGCCTGCGCACCTACCAAGGGCCGGCGCACGTGGGAACGCGCAGAACGGACCTCAGGAACAGCCAGCGGGCTCCGGCGGCATCGCGCCCCGGCCCACCTCGGAGGGAGGGCTCGGTGACTGAGAAAACGGGGCCCACCCGCTCCCGTTGTCCAGGGCGGAAAGAGTATCCCACGCGGGCACGGGCGGAAAGCGATGACATCAAGTTCTGGTCAGGACGCCAAGCCCCGAACCTGAGGCCGCGGGGGCAGAATCGGCCGCCAGGCGCCGCTGGCGAGAAGGGAACGGGTGGCAGGTGCACCTTCCGCTGACACCCGTCCCTCCCGAGGCGGGACCGATGCGGGCGCCGCATTAGTTTCAGGTGTGCAACGCGGTGACGGTCCGTGTGCGTCGTCAAGGCGTCCCCCCATAAGCCTGGTTGGCATTTGCCACCACACATAGCTACAGATTTTCTTCTTGTCAGGATGACTTTTAAGATCTGCTCTCTTCGCAACTTTCAAGAATGCAAACAGTGTTGTTCAGGACAGTGCGTCCCCCGCACCGTTCAGACTGGAGTCTTCTCGCTTCTGACCTCCGAGCTGATGGCCCGAATTTGTCACAGAAGATCATGACGAGGGCCTGCTGCCAACCTAATGCTTTCTGCAGAAGAGAGACAAAGCCCGCCCGCCCGCCAGCCTTCCGGGGATCTGTGACGAGGTCAAGTGTGCCAACACGGGACCCAGAACCCTCTGCCCTGGGGTGGTGGCCCAACCTGCACCAGCGCCGGGGCAGGCGTCCTCCTACCGTGAGCCTGAGCACCAGGCACACCCGTGTCCTAGACCGAGTTCCTGAAAACATTCGTCCAAGTGTGCACTTTCTCTTCTCGTTTTCGGCTTCCTCCAAACCGAACCTTCCTCCCCAGATGAAGTGAAATTACTTGAAAATAAGGCCACCCAGGGAAATGCGTAGGAAAGGACCGTACAGACCCGACCGTGTCCGAAGTCACAGGATGCTGTTGAGAGACCCGTGTCCCATTTGCTGTGACTTTCCGTGAAGTGCTTTCTGCCCAGAGCCGTGGGAGCCCCCACCCCAACCGTAAAGCGCAACGTGCATTCCTGGGGGTGGGCCCACGTGGGGCTTAGGTCTGTGGCTCCTGCGGCTTCTGCTGGGATGAACTTAGCGACGTGGAGGCCACCGTCCCTGTGCGGAGCCCTCTGGTCACATGTGCACACACGGGGAGACGTGGTGGGCGAGTCGGGTTCCCTCCTGCTCCCATGGCACAGGGGTTTTGTCAGGGCCGCTCCCCTCAGAAGCGTCCAGAACAGAAACTGCAGAGACGCAGCGAGCCGCCCCGCAGCAAGGACAGCAGCGTGGACCAGGGCCAGGGCGCGGTCGGTCGCCCAGTCCCACTCTGTGAGCTCCCCCACCTCCTGGGCGCAGGACCGAGGTCTGGCGATGGCGGGTGCACGGCCACCCGGGCAGGGTGCCGGGGCCTCCCGTTCCTTCCCGCCGCATGGCAGGTGGCTAGGGCCTCTCAGGAGGCGGCTGTCCTGCTGTTTCTTAGTAAGCCACTGGGGCACAGGTCGGGTGACGCTATTATCCATTTCAGAAGATGAGGCCTGCGAGCGTCGCGCCTTCAGCGCAGGGCGACACGTGACCAAGCGGCAAACGTCTTCCTCGGCGTCTTCTGATGCGCCCAGGAAACAGGCCATGTAAAACAAAACTTCACATGCACGGGAGTGACATATACACAATATAGAGCAACCGGCCGCCCTGAGGGTCACCTCAGTCTCTTTTCTTGGTATTTGTAAACGCGAGCACTGAGGATTTTGCCTTCTGTAAGCAAATTGTGTGCTGGCGAGAGGTGGACCCCTAGGTGCCTGGAGGTCAGACGCCGACCGATTTTCCCGTGTAATGTTCATCGGTCACATGCGGGCAAAGCCTCAGTGAAGGGGACCTGTTTGCTCTTCCGTTCCCGAAATGGGGCTCTTAGCCTGCAAGCTGCGTGAAGGTGAATCCCACACCGTGGCCATCCCCCTGGTCAGGACCCCCCGGCCTCTCTCACCTGGTGGTCTCATTTAGACAGTGACAGGTTCGCCCCTGGGTTTTAGCAGGGCCCCTTTGCACAGCCTCACATCAGGTGCAACAGGGACATGAGAGCCCGTGGGCGTCCTGTGGGACAGGAGTCACACCTCTTCCTCGTGGTGAGTGACTCAGGCCTCATTTGCTGTGCCCTCAACGCCTGACAAACATTTATTAGATCAGAGCCAGCCCTGTCGCGGCCGCCTGGACGCGTCCATCCTGAGCGGAGAGGGAAGTCGCTTGCCGGGGCCTGCCCGCCGTGGCTGGCTGCCGGGCGCTGTGAGCCAGCTCCTCGGGACTGGGGACTGTCTTGATGGAGCAATTTTAAGGGGAGGGACAAGGAGGACTGGAGGGTTTCCTCACCACAGTTCGAGGTTTCCCATCGGCTGATCTGGGGTTTCACATCCTTGTCTCTAAACTGAAGCTCCTACAGTTGCCCAGGACGAAAATTGGAAAGGAAACTCTCCGGTAGGTAACTTTTCATTGACGATTTCGCAAACGCGTTACTTTTGGACTTGCGCCCCTTGGACCATTCGACCTGACATTTTGCAACACTTTCATTTTGTTTTACATGCCTGTGTATTTGGCTTCGGGATCACGTTCTGCTTTGCGCTGTAGGGGAGGGCAAGTTTTGCGCCTGTAAAGTGGCTTTCGGAATAGTGACTGGGCTGAGAAATGAATCAAGGGGTGCTCCTTCTGTGGAAATGAATCAAGCATTTCTCAGAGTTGCACTTCAGGTCACCCAAATACCATTTGCTGCATTGCATGGGGCGGGGTGGGTGCGGGGAAGGAACTGGACAGACCTGTCTGGGCAGGACAGCCTCTCCTCAGCATTGCTGTAATTGGGGAGGCTTCTCAGCCCTCACAAGAAGCGTGTCCCTTTGTTGTGGGCACCAGCCTGGGCGCCTAACACCTGGGGCAGCACCTCTGGCCCCACCCCCACCAGCTGTGAAAACCGGACTTGGCCAAACGTCCCCCCAAGAGGGACTGGTCTAGACAATGCTGGGTTTCGTAGCCCTGGAGCTAACCTAATCTTATCAAGGCATTTTTTAAAAACCTGGTTGTTCTGCTAATGCGGCCAACTGAGATTTAAGGATTCTTTGCATTCCGAGATCACTACAGCCATTAGTTCGGTCATCGGTCATTGTTGTCATCGTCATCATCTGAACCCAGAGGACCCCTACCCACCTTGGCTGAGCTGACACTCACTCAGCCAAGCCACCAAGCCTTAGGGCTCCAAGAGTTTGTAGCTGGATGAGACTATGTGGCTCAGAGAGGTTGATCAGTCCTGAAAGGTCACAGCCAGTAGCAAGACCACCAACCCCAGGAGAAAGAGTGTCAAGACCCCAGTTCAGAGCCTTCACGACATTCTGAGAATCTTAGAGTGTCGTGAACACAGTGAACACATGGTGCCAACACAGAGGCACCATGTTTTGTTGTTCAAAATGGGCTTTGTGGAAAGAGAAATGGACACCATGAATGCTCATGAAAGCAAGAATCTTTCTAAGAAGGTGCATTCTTCAGACAAACGTTTTTCCTTCTAAAAGGCTTTCATTTTGCTGCAGTTGTTAGAGGAAACATTATTGCTGACGCTCGCTGAAGAAGCAAGGCGGTGACGTGTCCGGAGAGGAAAGGCCGCCCTGGGGGGCGGGTCCTGGCCCCGGGTTTGCCTGTTGGTAGGCACTTGGGGCTTTTGCCCTGGCAACCTTCTGCATGTGGCTGTAAACTGCTCAGCCAGTTTGTCCCGCTGTCTCAGCTTCCCCTACATTTCCCCTGCCAAGGAATTTTCCAGACTCCACGCCATCCTGCCTCACATTCACGCAACGCTTAGGGCCAGGGCGTGACCTGCACCGAGGAACAGCTGGTCCCCAGTGCGGATGTGAGCCTTCTCCCGGCGTGCTGGGCTGACAGAATACCTTCAGGACCCTTTATTTTCAAAGGGTGCTCATAACGGAAACCTCTCATCCTGGCCCGCACGTCCTGAGACGTAGGTGACGTGGTCTGCCACCACGTCCCAGCGAAGACAAAGCATGTCGCAGGGTCTGTCGCATTTTTAATTTGATTCTTTGAATCGTCTCAGGCCTCGGGGTGGCCTGGGCGTGAGTGCGAGCGGGGCGGGAGGTCACTTCAGTCCAAAGGCTCCGCATCCGGGGTCTCGGGTGCGCTGGCCGCCAGCTGTGTGCCAGCTATTTTCTAAGTGCTGGCAGTGGACAGCTGGACAAGGCCAAGTCCGACCCTCCTGCCGTCTGCATTTCAGTCGGAAGACGCAGAAAACAAAGGCCAAAACAGAGACGTGAAACTCCGCAGCGCCCACGTGCCGACCGCCGCAAGGGGAGCAGAGGCTCGGGCTGAAATTCCTGGGCCAGGGCTCTGCTCTGTGACTCAGGGGCAGTCACCAGTCCCAGGCCAGCTGCACGGCCGCACCCCAACCGGGACAGGCCCGGGAGTCTGAGCACCCCTCCAGGTGGGCTGCCACGGGGCTCCGTGGGGGTCCCGGCTGGCAGGCCCTGCCAGGTCCGACTGCAAAACCAGGCTCTTTCCCCAAGCCGACGTGGCTCCTGGCTCTCCCGAGGCCCGGCCACCCACGCTGCAAACCAGAGCACCACCTTCGGGGGGCGGTGCGCTAGAAAGGAGGGCGGGCGGGGGCGGGGACGGGGGCGCGGGACAGGTGCTGCCCACTCCCACTCCAGAGCTCTCCTCATGGGGGGCCGGGCAGGACGCCTGACCTTGCAAATCTGGCTCACAGTTCATAAAGGGGGTTCGCGACCTTATGTCGCAATTATTATTTTTTATTAAGTAATGTGCACTGAATGCAAACAGGATGCCAGCTGCCGGCCACGTCTGGGCCGTGCTCGCAGTGCGCGGCGTGTCCTCCACCTCAGTGCATATGGATTCTGCGAAGTCAGGTGCGGGACCCCCGCTGCCGGCGGTAGCTGCTGCTGCAGCACATGCGTGCCTGCGCGAGGGGACGATGCACCTGCTCGCCCGCACGCAGCCTCAGGCAGACAGCAGCCCGCGTAACCGTGTTTTCCGGGGTCCTGCTGGAGAGGGGGGCCATTCCCACGGTGCCCGGCTCAGTGCTTTTTCAGGGGTCTCGCGTACTCAGCTCGGGGGCGCGGGGCTGGCTTTACTCTGACCGCGGAGCAGAAACTGGGGCCCCGCGCACTTGGGTCATTTGCCTGAGGTCATGGGATCACCTGGGAAGTGAAACTAGCGCTTGAATGCCCAGGCGCCTCCAGGGCTGACCCGGGCTGCAGGCCGAGGCACCGAGGTCCCCGTGGGGCCAGGGAAGCACTGTGCGCAGCTGGGCCACGGGCTTCTCCGGGTCTTAGCGAGGTGTCACTGGGGGTCGCAGAAGGGTCAACTCGGCCCTGCTGGGGCGACGAGCAGAGGTTTGGGGAGGGGGGCGGGGGTGAGTGCGCTCCCTCGACGACGGTGGGGTCCGCCCCGACGACTCCTTCCACGCAGAGCGCGGGGTTCTAGATGGTGAGCCCGAGGCGGGGCTGCGCGTCCCGGGCGGACCCTTAGAGAGGCCTCGAGAGGCTGCGCAGCGAGCCGCACTCTAGGGGCCCGCCCGCGCCCCCCTGCCCCGCGCCCGTGGTTCGGCCCGCGGAGCCGCCGCGCCCCCCCGCCCCGAGCAGGTGGTTCGGCCCGCGGAGCCGCCGCTCGCAGGCCCCGCCCACCGGCGGGGCGCATGCGCGTCCGCGTCCGCGGCGAGGTCACGGCGGCTGCGGCCGGTGAGGGCCGGGCGGGGGCGGGGCCGGGCCGGTTGACAGATGCGGGCCCGGGACGGCGGTCGTGCGGTCGGTGTCCGCGGGGCGAGGCGCGCGCAGGTGAGAGCGCGGGGCCTGTTCACTGCGGGCCGGCCGGGGGCGCGCGGCGCGGTCGCGGGCGCGAGTGGTTCGCGCCGGGGTCCCGCCAGGCGCCCCTTCCCGCCCCCAGGGGCCGCCTGCTGCGGGAGGCAGGACCCAGGAGGACCCCCGCCCTGCTGCCCCGCGCGGCCGGGCGGTGCCGCCTGGACCTCAGGGCCGCCGTGTCTGCAGCCTGGCCGGCGCTCGGGTCCCGGGCGGCCGGGGAGGCCGGGTCTGGGGGCCCGGGGGCCACGGGGAGGGTTTCGGTGGGTCCGGCGCGCGGGGCCCGGGCCCGGGGTTCCGAGCTGGAGGAGCGGGGCGCGGGCTCCGGGATTGCGGGGCGGGCGGGGCCCGGGGGGCGGAGCCGGGCGAGGCCGGCGCGCTGGACGGAGGGACTGTGGCCGTCCCGCCTCCGCCGGCGGGGCCGCGCGGCTGGTGCCTTCCGCAGAGGAGCCGAGCTCCCTGGGGGCGCTCTCCCGAGCACGGGCCGCTGGGGCGGCAGCAGGGCGTCTGGGCGGCCTGAAGACGTTCGCCGCACAGCACGTCTGCGGGGACGCTGGGGGACGCACCTGGGGCCTGAGGTAAGAAAGCGCCGGTGCGCCCCCCGCTGGGGTCTCTGCCCCTGGTGTCCCGGGGCCGAGGCTCCACGGGGCAGCCTCGTAGTGGACGCCCTCAAGGTGGCGTGTGGCCGCGGCCCCTTCCCTTGAAAAAGTTAGTTTCCATCCCTGCAGGTGGCGAAGCACCGCTTAAAGCTGGTTGGGATCACAGGTTCTTCTGTTTCTGTTTTTACGCTTGCTTTTGCTTTCCTGAATGTTGCCCACTGAGCATGTGTTTTTTTTTGATTTAGGAAGAAATATTATTACCAGCTCCCCGAGCTGAATTTTCAGAATGCTGGAAACATGGTTCCTAGGCCAGCAGCGAGTCCTGTTGGGGTGCGTGTAGCTCATTGGCGACGGGCCCAGCAGGAGGGCGGGGCAGGTGGTCAGAGGAGGGTAGAGGGTTGTGGAGATGGGGCTGCCGGGGACCTGGGTGCCGAGGAACCCCTGCGGGTGTCCCCTCCTGGGCAGAGCGCAAACCATCGCACCTTGTGGGTGCTGCGTAGGTGAACCTCTGCCTGCAGAGGCTGAGGTGGCGGGGCCGGGTCCCTGGTCAGTGGTGTTGGTGGGTGATTTCCCCCGGCAAGTCAGGTGACCCCGGCGGTTGTTGAGCAGTTATCTAGCTGGACAGAGCTCGCGACCTTTTTTTTCTGGGTTTTGCTTTATTCCCAAGTTTGGGGTCAGTTATGTTAACTGTGCATAAGATGCTGGTATCCACGGCGACTGAGCTCCCGGTGAGCTCACAGATGTGTGTCAGGCAGAGCTGGAAGGGTCCTGGGGCCGGAGCCCCGTCCTGGAGACCTGGGGCCTGGTCACACGGCAGCACTGGAACTAACATTCTTACTAGTTTTGAAAGTACCATGTCCAGGGCAGTGGGGCAGCTTAACCCACCAAATCTTACCCAAGAAAGAGATGCGGTTTGTAGCTGGATTTTTCCCAAAGAAAAGGAAGGGCTTTCGCCTCCACTTCCCTCTTGGCTGTGGCCCCGAGGCCGAGGTGAAGGGTCTGGGTCCTGGGCTGGAAACCGTCGCAGGGAAAGAATGGGATGAGTCCCTGCTGTTGGGTCTGCGGGGCTCCCGGGGAGGGCACGGCCGCAGCTGTGCATCAGTACCCTTTAGGCTTCGGGGTAAGGAGCCGAACAGGAAGAAGCCCTTAAGTCTGGGTCTTGAGGCAAGACCGACATGACGGTGACCTCTGTCCCCGTGACCTGTCTGCATGAAAGGGATGTGGTCGGGGTGAACGCCCAGTGAGTGGAGGAGGCACTGGAGAACGGCCAGGCTGGGCTTCCGTGGGTGCGCGCCTGGGACGTGGGTTCCCACGGCGCAGGGCCTCTCTGCGGTGCTCTGGGGAGGGCGTCCGCTGCCCGGGCAGGTACCCCGCAGATCCCGGCGGCCCACGGCCTGGCCTCGCTCCTGGCTCACGTGCCCCTGCCGTGTGTGCTGCCCTGGCGGGGGCGCCAACCAGACCCCGAGGGACCCGCAGTGAGCGCAGCAGCTCACCCAGGACGTGCACGTGTGCGTGTGGGCGCGCGGCTGTGTGGGCGCGCTCACAGGGAGGAGGCCTGAGCGAGGATCAGAGCAGGGGAGCGATTATAGGATTCGAAGGGGTAACAAGCGTTGGGTTTTTGTAGCGAGTTGGTTCCGTTTGTCTGCTTGGCACCACTCTGGCCGCCCTGAGGGTGTGCCCCTCTCGTGGCTCACCTGTCGCCTGGGGCTGACTCGACCCGGTCCGTAGTTGTTTAGATGTGGCGCTGTCTTCAGCAGGGTGACCTGGAAGGCTGCAGGACCCAGAAGCCAGCCCCGGGCTTTTCACAGTGGTATGCCTCTGGAGGGACGCGTTTTTTCCTGGAATTCTGAGTCTCGGGGACCCGTTCTGGGAGCCGCCGGGCGTGCTGGCACCAGCTGCTGCCCGCCCGCCCTGGGCCTTGGTACCGCATCCTGCCCTTGCCCGCCTCATCTCCGGGTGTCTCCGCATCCAGCAGTCAGGCCCGGGGTTCAGAAACAGACCCAGAGGCGGGGCCCACGTTCTAATCCCCTTCCTGCGTCTTCGGGGGTCTGGGCGGTCAGGGGGTGTTCCTTGTCTTGTGGGCTCTGCTCTTCTGCCCACTCACCCAGGCGGTCCCCTCAGGCCGCCCCTCCCAGCCCTCTGCTCCGCCCTGTGCTGCCCGGCGGAGGGAAGAGGGCCCACGGAGGTGTGGCCGCACAGCTCCCGCCAGGGTGAGCGGGCGTCTGGTTTGCCGTGGTGTCAAGCTGGCATTTGGATCCACCTGAAGCACTGGGAAGACCCCGGGGCCCTCGGTCAGCTTGGCTGGCCTAGGGCGGGAGGGGCTGAACCACGCCCGTCCGAGGCTTAGGGTTTACATTCAGGGACGACTGGAGGTCATGCCAGTCCAGCGACTTCGCTCCCACCTGGGCACCTGGACACTCAGAAGCACCCCAGCCTGGCCACCGCTCCGCTGCAGGACAGGAAAGGCAGGGCCCCTGGCAGAGGTGGGCCAAGGTCGGCTGAGGCCCCGGGCGCAGAAGAAAATATTGGGTGCCTTAAAAAAAAAAGAGAGACAAGGAAAATAAAATACATGTTTAAAAATACATATTTTTAAAACCGTAAATGAAACAAGTACATATCCACAAACTGATTTACGTGCCTGCGTATGGGCGTGTATCGTGGGTCTGCCCTGCAGGAGAGCCCGTGTGAGCACAAAGTAGCAAATGTGATTCTGCTGCTCCGATGAGCGGTAGCGCGGCCGCGCGCGGCCTATTCAGCACCGTGTGTGCATTGTATGCAGCGCGGTAATGAAATAATGAAAATAAGCGAATATAAACATGCTTTCCGGTTTTACCGATGATCGTAAACTTGTACGTAATTAAAATTGCACCTATGAAACCAAACTTGGTGTCGTTAGAAAAAAAGTGTGAAGCTGGGGTTTTGCGGAGCCCTTCGGAAGTCGGGGCCCAGGGCGCCTCTGGCCCCTGGAGGTGGCCTGCGCGGACACTGCCCACCAGTGTGGGAAGCGCAGGAGAGAGGACAGTGGCAGCTCCGCAGGGCACCGGGCACACCGGGACAGAGCCCCTCGCCCCGCCGCCGTGCCGGCCCCCACGAGAGCAGCTTCCGATTGGCAATAACTAGGCCGGAGCTCTCTAGGCGAATCAGAAACAGAGCGCTGAGTATTTGTGGAGGTAAAACGACTAGGTGAACATGCCCGGCACGCAGCAGTGCCTCATACAGTAACCAGTATTCTGCCATTTATGTGTGTTTTTTGTTCCCATGGGCAGATATGGGGGACCAGTGAGCTAAGAAACTTGTTTTCTTAGCTCCTAAACAGCAGAGCCAAGTCCTGAACTCACTGAGCCAGACTGTCCTCAATTCTTGGTCCCAGTGCCCTGCAGCCGCTCCTGCTGCGACCCAGCCTTCCAGACACAGCCCCTGTGCTCAGTGCTGCCCCCTGGGGTGGGCGTGTACCATTGCTTTAGTCTGCTTTTCAGAGTCCTGGGAACACTCCCATCCTACTTGTTTTATTTTACCTCATTTTATTTATTTATTTACTTTGTAAAGCTTTTTCTTTTTGGGGATCCCCACTCGATCTTTTTATTGATTTTAGAGAGAGAGGAAGGAAAAGAGAGAGAGAAACATCAATCTGTTGCTTGTGAGGACGCACCCCGGCTGGGAATTGCGCCCGCGTCCTGGGCCTGTGTCCTGACCGGGACCGAGCCTGCAGCCTTCCGAGGACGCGCCAGCCCACCAAGCCCCCAGCAGAGGCGCCGCAGACGTTCGGGGGCTTGGCCAGGAGCACGTTGGTGCAACTGCAGCAAAATGGGTACTAACCCAGCCTTTTGACCAACTTGTGGGAGAGCACGGGGAAAGGTCAGGAGGAGTGGGTGCCTGAGCTTCGTTTACAGTTTTATGCAGGGCAACCCTTTAAGGGGCTCCTGTTCAGTTCTTGAGGGTGAGGTTTCCTTTGCTGGCGCTGCCGGAAGGCTGGCTTTCTTCTGGGCTTCGGCTTCACCTTCCCCGGAAGCCCCTCTGCGCCCGGATGCCTGGGAGGTGGCTCCCGGCACAAGCAGGGTGTCCTGTGTTCTTCTCCGAGGCAGCCGACAGGGGCAGCTGCAGTGGGCCCTGTGTATTGCACTCTGGAGTCCCCGGTCCAGGGCTACCACGGACCACGTCGGGGAGCGCACAGGGCCTGGGGGACCGGAGGGTGGGGGAGACTGCAGCCAGGGCCATTCCTGGGCTGGCAGGGTGGAGTCCCTTGAGGACTGGGGCTGCAGCAGGTCCCTGGTGCCTGACACCTGGGCACTCAGACAGAGGATGTGGCCCGGGGAGTGCAGGCAGCGTGAGGAGGGCCGGCTCCGGGTGGGTGGTGGTTGGCAGGTCTCAGGGGTCCCGGGAATGCTCCGGGCTGGGCTGGGAGGGCCGTCTCTCTCCAGCTGGGGAGGTTTGGGGGCCGGGGAGACATCCGATGTCACAATATGCGGGGGAAAGAAATCCCTTCCATACCCATGGCCAAGTGCTCCTGCCACCGTCTCACTCCAGGGTCAGACTTGATCTGTATACAGATTAGCTCTTACTTTTTTTAACTTTAAGCAAGTTTTTATTACACAAATGTCACGTAATTGGGTATTTCCGTACTTTGTGCACAGTTAATCCACACTCTGCAGAAAGACTGCTTCTTTACCTCTCGCCAGCTGGCGGCCACCGCTAACTCCGGGTCGAGACAGGATGGGAGTGAACACGCCTCTGCTGTCTGAGCTGCCACTTGCACTGAGTCATCGAGAACGTACAAATGTCCTTTATTCAAAAGTACTGCGCGAATTACGCGCAGGCATGGATAGCGACCGCCGTGACGTTGTCGCCCGGAACTAGCGATTTTCTCAGCCATCAGCCAGCCTTCCCCTCCGTCCCCCTCAGCCGGCCCCCGGGGGCTCCCCGCCCACCCCAGGGCCTTGCTCTTCTCAAGGAGCTTTTGCGGCTGCGCCTGCTGCCGCGCAGCCGGGGACGGACGGGCCGCTCGAGCGGCTTCGAGCAGAGCGGCTCCCACAGCCCCGGCTGGTCAGCAGCTCCTCTGCCCGCCATCTTCAGTCTCCCAGCGCCGCGCCGGCGCCAGCCTCTGAGGCAGTTGGCATAATTTTCCCAACTGTCTCGATCCCTCAACACCTGCATTCTTAGCGACGGTTATTCCGGGAATTCCGAGTGCTTTTTAAGTCATTTCTTCACCCATTCTTTGATCTTCGTGTGTCTCGGGGTGCATGTCTCTCACGCTCTGCTGGTGCACACAGCCTGCCCTCGGCTCGCTAACCTGCCGCTCTGCAGTTGTCCACCTCTGTGGTGCGGGCGCCTTTCTCCCAGTGTCGCAGGTGACTTTGCCAATTTCGTTGTCCCCATTGGCAGGAATCATAGCAACGACCTGAGCTGTGCGGGGGGCGCTGCGGGCTTGGGTGCTGCTGAAGTGTGGCAGCAGGCACGTCAGCAGCCGTGGCTAACACCCGCTCCTGCCTTCCCGGGGATGCCCCCCCGGCCCCCTGGGCTGGTCTCAGGGTTGCGCTGTCAGGCCCGGGACCCTGCAGAGCCTGCACCCCTGGAGCGGGGAGCGACGCCGGCTCCCCATCGGGGGGCACATTCACATACACGCGGAACCGGAGTGCTGGCCGAGGCAACAAAGTCCCGAGCGGCTGCCAGGCACCGGCTCACACCTGAGAGTCCGAGGGCTTGGAGGCCAGACAAACGGGACCTGCCGCGCTGGTCAGAGAGCCGGCTCTTCCCTGCGGCCTCTCAGCTGGGTTTGCGCGTGGACAGTGTTGCGCGCACAGCGCATGCTCTGACCTCGCGGCCTCGTAGCTTTGTGGCCTCCGGGCACAGTCGGGGTGCCGAGGTTCGAGCCTGTGAGGGGCGGCTCCGCTCCTGCACTTGGCGCCCTGGGCGTGGGTGCTGGGGACCCTTCCTCCGAGGAAGCGCCCTGCACAGCCTGAGGCCGCTTGGCCAGAGCGCACCCTGGGGTCCCATCCCGTACGCTGGGGTCCCGCTGGGAGGAGCAGGGCGAGAGTGGAGAGATGTGGTGGTTCACTCCGTTTCACAAACAAGGGCGAACGTTCCCTCGTGGGGCCGCTGGAGCGCAGCTCGGAGTCCTCGTGTGTGTTCAGTCCGTGTTCCCAGCGCATTTCTGCAGCGCCCACGCAGGCCAGGCGGTGGGCAGGCCTCTGGGCACTGCCGGTCACATGGGCGCCGGGACTCAGTCCGCACCCAGAACCCGGCGTTCGGGACAGTCCTGGGGGAATGTGCATTCGCAGCCTGTAGCGAAGGTGTTTCGCCCATGCGTAGGCCCTGCCTTGCGGGCGAGGACGCTGCCGGGAGTGGCAGGGAAGCCAGACCTGAGGGCCAAGTGGGCCGCTCTCGGACTCCAGACGGCCAGGAGGCTGGGGCACAGGGTGAGGGGGCCTGAGTTCAGACTTGAACAGGGAGCCGCAGGGGACGGGGCCGCACCACGTTCCGTAGTGCTGGGGGCGGGTGGCGGCGAGGTCAGGCAGGATGGCCACAGGTGGCAGCCTCTTCGGTGCTTGGGAACTGAACCTCGGAGCCTGCTCTCCGTATCTCCAAGTTTTGTCAAACCCAGGCTGGAATGAGGAGTGTCTTGGCTGTAATAGCAGACATAGGAAACGGGCTTATGTTTTTCCATTGTTGCGGAGAAGGATTACTGACTCACCTAGTTGAGCCGATTTCAGGAACAGGTAAAAACGCCCCCAGGATTTTCTCCGCCTGCGGGCAACCACTGTTAGCGAGAGAAATGAGTTTCTGAAAGGATTTTCTGAAACAGTCCCGGTAAACTGTCCCCGTGGCCCTGGGCTAAGTTTGTGTGCTTAGTTTAGGGGACAGTTTCAGAGTTAGAACGAGAGCCGCAACCTTGAATTGGAGAGCTGGAGATGGACAGCGAGTTACCAGGGGGAGGGTTTCCGCAAGGCTGCGTCTGGGGTTGAGGAGGCGCGCAGGGTGGGGCCTGGCAGATGCAGTCCTGCAGCCACTGGCGTGTCTGTGCCCTCTGTCTGCGGACCGTGTGGGGGACCGTGCCCTTCTAGGTCTAGCCAGTGCGCTCTCTGCGGGTGGACACTGGCACAGGGTCCACGCTGGTTGCCAGTTAACAGACTAGCTTGTGGACTTTTTCCTGCCATTTACGGGGACCCCTGGGTGGCAGTAATAAAGCACGTGAACACCTACTGCAGGCCAGACCTTGTTTTAGCCCGTGGGTGTACCTCGCCACCTCGGTACTCGCAGCAGGTCGAGGCCAGGGGTGCAGCCACAGGGACCTGCGCCCCCCCAGGCTGACTGCCCACACCTGCCCACGGTCTGAGGGGGAGTGTGGCCCTGCGCCTGCCTGCAGGGCTCTTGTCTTGGGTTCTGGCCGTGAAGGCTTGCGCTCCAGTGTGATCATCAGACGAGCTGTGGCCGGGGGTCGGAACCGTGTGGCTGACGCCTGTGTGTGGGTGGGAGGCGCGGGGGGCCGACCCTGCTCCCCGCCGCCCCTGTGCCTCTGATCCCCTCTTTCTCACATGTGGCCGTCGGACATCCCCTCACTGTGTCTGAGTGTTTGCAGATGCCCGCAAGAGCGAAGCAAACAACGACCACTGTTCTTGAGGGGGATGCGCTGTGGCCCCAGGGTCCTGTGTGGCCCCAGCACCTGCTCAGCCACTGTTAAGCGAGCTTCTTTTTGCCCCTTCTTCAGGTCGAAGGCGGATGCGTGAGGGTCGGAGGGACCGCTGCACGGACACCGTTTCCTCGCACCAGACGCCGCAGGGGGCCCCCAAGCGGTGGGTCGGCCACGGGACGCCTCTGATAGAAAAGCCAGGGCGATGGGTCCTGCCCGGGGCAGGGGGGCCTCGGAGAGCATTTTCGACCTGGACTACGCTTCGTGGGAGATCCGCTCGGCGCTGGTGGTTGCCGGCTTCACCTTTTACTTGGGAGTCTTCGTTGTGTGCCACCAGCTGTCCTCCTCCCTGAATGCCACTTACCGTTCCCTGGTGGCCAAAGAGAAGGTCTTCTGGAACCTGGCGGCCACCCGGGCTGTCTTTGGGGTTCAGAGCACGGCAGCGGGCCTCTGGGCGCTGCTGGTGGACCCCGTCCTGCACGCCGATAAGGCGCATGCCCAGCAGAGTTGGTCCTGGTTCCACGTCACCACGGCCACTGGCTTCTTCTTCTTTGAAAACGCAGCCCTCCACCTGTCCAATGTGCGCTTCCGGACCTTTGACGCGTTTCTGGCCGTCCACCATCTCTTCGCCTTCCTGGGGTTCCTCGGGCTAACAGCCAACCTCCAAGCCGGCCACTATCTGGCCATGGCCACCTTGCTTCTGGAGATGAGCACCCCCTTCACCTGCGTGTCCTGGATGCTCCTGAAGGTGAGTGCGCGCCGTGCCGTGGGCAGCTCCCTGCCTCGGCCACAGTGCAGCAGTGCCGGGCCGCGGGCAGCCGCTTCGCAGGCTGGCGGTTGTCAGTGGGCGGCCTGGCCAGCGGCTCGGTCACTGGGAGTGCTGTCCCGCGCACCAAAGCGCTGTGCGTTTCTCCCCGTCAGGGCGCCCGTGGGAGGCGAGCCGCCGATGCCCCCTCCCTCGCACGCTCTGCTTCTCTGGAATCGGTAAACGGGTCCTTGAAGGAGGATTAGAAAAATACATAAAAGGAAGTCGTCAGCAGGCTAAACGACCACACACGGCGTCGGCAACAGAGCCACTGTGGTTGAATCCGCTCAATTCATTTTAAGCAAATTGCTTAGGCCTCCAGCCTCAGAAAAATGAGGACCCAGCGGGTCCTGTGACTCCGTGGATAGCATTCGTGAGCCCAGAAAGCTTAATTTTTCCTTTCTTTCAAATGGATTTTGAAAAAATCAAAGTCACATATATGTCTACATGCATATCTTTTAAAAATTTTATCTTCTGTACTTTATATCTGCCTGAGGCCTGCCCGGTAACCCCTTTTCCAGCACCCAGGGCAGTGTGGCGGGCGACTGCAGCGTCCAGCCCGCAGGCCCCTGGTCTGAGGGGGCCCCTGTGCCTCCGGATTGGCGTCTCCCCGCGGCGCTCCCCGCTGGCGCCTGGGAACCAGGGGCCCTGCTGTGGTGCCACGGGTTTGACGGCCTCAGGCGCCCCGTACGGCATCCGCGTGGTGGCGTTTCCCCCTCTTTCCGTGACGTGCACTGCTTTCTTTGCCCCTCACCTGTCGGCGCGCCCCGAGTCCCTGTGCACGTCTTGGCTGCTGAGTACTGCTGCGTTGCGGGGGGCGTCCCAGTCCCTCTTCACGATCCTGGCTTCCATTGTTCTTTTATAATTTATTAACTCGCATTTATTATAAATCGCAGTTACTTCTGCGATTGAAGTACTGTCCACACAGAAAGCGAGACTGACTTTCAGTGACAGCTGGACGGGGTCTTATGAGAAGTGAGGTGTTTACACAGCGTACCAGGAGACAGGAGACGTCACCTGCTTTAGCGTGACTTGTCTTTGTCCCCAGAGTTGCCAGTGGGACACTCAGCCACAGTTCCCACCACACAGCCACGGCCTGAGCGGGCAGCGCCGCGTGGAAGGACCCGAGTCCCAGCTCGTCCGCCTCCACGTCGGGGGTGTCTATAATGAGTTGAATTCCATCTAGATATTTTGGTGGGGTCAAAAAAAATGGCATTTTCAAGGGACTTGATTTCCAATAGTTTCTCTACCCAGATGTAAAAATCCGCCCTAAAAAATTTGATTTGCCCTGGCCAGGCAGCTCAGCTGTCGCCCTGAGCGCCAGAAGGTGGAAGGTTTGATCCTGGACCTGGGCCGGTACCCGGGCTCCCTGCTCAGCCCCTGGTCAGAGCGCCCGTGGGAAACAACCGGCGTCCCCCGCCCTTCCCCCGCCCTCCCCTCTCCCTCCCTCCCTCCCTTCCTCGCTAAAGATCAGTACTAAAGCCCTGGCGGTGCGGCTCAGGCCCGTTCTCAGGGACCAAACAAGTGCCAGCGGCAGCCACTCACATTGGGTGTATTCCCACGTCATGCCACTGCCATGGTCTGAGTTTCTCCTCCTTCCACGTCTGTCCCGTCAGTGGGCGGCTGTGCTATTTCGGGGTTTGTGCCACGTTTCAGCCGTGCAGGGACTGGGATCCAGGACAGGCCTGCCATTTTTTTTCTTTTTCAACATGTGGTCGCCTCTCACAAGCCCCCTGCTGGGGACCCGGCCCACAACCCAGGCAGGTGCCCTGACTGGGAATCCAACCGGCGACCCTTTGGTTTGCAGGACACAGCGCTCAGCCCACTAAGCCACTCCAGCCAGGGCAGGCCTGTCGTGTTTTACTGTGACCTGGGCCAGGCACACTCAGCACCAGGGTCCCCGGAAAGCCGCCTGGTGGTCAGGAGATGGTGCGTACCTTCTCCAAGCTACCTTTGCAGTTTTAGCTACAATTATGGGAAACTAGTTTCAGGTAAATTTAGAATAATTTTAAGGCAGATTCACTTTGGCTTGTGTCAAGGGCTACTGGGTAAAAGTACCAAAAAGCGCACGAGCCAGGGAACGCCTCTCCCCCTGCACATCTGTCCTCCCAGCTTGTCTCCCGGCTGAGGCCTGGGAGCTGGGGCAGCGGGCCACGCGGGCGGGCCGAGGCGGAAGGCCCCCCTCCTGAGCGAAACCGTGGCATCGAGCCTCGGGGAGGCCACTGTTGCCCTGGGAGGCCGCCACGCTGATGGCCTGTGTTGTGTCTCCGCAGGCCGGCCGGTCCGACTCGCTGTTCTGGAAGGTGAACCAGTGGCTCATGGTCCACATGTTCCACTGCCGCATGGTGCTCAGCTACCACATGTGGTGGGTCTGCCTGCAGCACTGGGACGCCCTGCGCCGCAGCCTGTACCCACCGCACCTGGCGCTCTTCCTCTGCGGGCTGAGCCTGCTGACGCTCGTCCTCAACCCCTACTGGACCCACAAGAAGACGCAGCAGCTCCTCCATCCAGTGGACTGGAACTTCGCTCCGCCGCAGCCCCGGAGCGGCGCGCCCCCCAGGGCCAACGGCCAGGGGCCCCAGAAGAAAGGGCAGTAGCCACTCAGGGGCAGGGCGCTCACGGCCTCCCTCCGTCCCTCAGGGTGCCCTGGTGGCGAGGAGGCCGCGAGCGCCATGTCCGAGAGACTGACTCGCTGTTTCACTGGTATGGATTAGCCACCAAGCACCTCTCGGACCCGGCCTTGCCCTCCGGAGCAGAATCCCGCCGTGGTGGTTCCGTTGTCTGTTCCAGTTTCTTCCTGGGCGCCCGCCGCGGCCGCGTGCTGCATCTCAGGAACAGCACAGGGGCTGCGTGGCCAGCAGCCCGGGGTGCACACGGGCCAACCTGCTGTGTCACCTTGGCTTTAACCGCGGGGCGGGGTGGGGGGGGCTGGCATCTCCACCAGCAAGGGGCTGGCGGCGCGCCATCCTGCCGCCCTCACCGGCTGCTGTGGTCTGGAGCTGCGCCTGCCAGGACTGCGAGGTCCACCTGGACCCGCGAGACTCCAGGCGAGCCGGCACCTTAGAAATGCCACCTGAGGGCGCGGCCAAGCAGCCGGATCCTTCCCGGTCACACCTTCGACTGGTAGGCCCCACCCAAAAGCCCTCCTCTTGTCAGCTGGAAAGAACTGCCCCAAGGCAGGAGCTGCTGTGACGGTCCCGGTCAGCCTGTCCCAGGCGGGCGGGCCCAGGCCCGTGCAGCCATGCGGTCCAGTGGCCCCGCAGCAGGAGCACCTCCTGTGGGAACAGCCTCCGGGGAAGTCACCCGCCCCGTGGGAATGTGGGGGAGGAGGCGGAAAATCCTGTCAGACCTTTCATTAAGGAGGCTGTAGTAAAACAGGAATTTTATTCCTATTGTGTTGCTCAGTTAACAAAATAAGGAAGATATTTACTAATCAGAATTGTCTACATTTCAGGGCCATTTCAATTGACTTAAGTTGCCAACAGTTACCCAGATTAATCCCCAGTTCCTTAGTTGGTTTTCTCTGTAGATTTCAAGACAAGGGAGTGACCGCTTTCCCTCCAGGCTGAGGGACAGGTCTGGCCCCTCAGAGGTGCTGGGCTGCGGCCCTGAGTTCCCTGCACCGTCGGGCCTCCGCCGCACCCCGCTTTCCTTGGCTGTCTGGTGGCGAGCTGTGGTGGACTTTACATACCCACCCAGCGTCTTACTGACAGGTGTACAAACATTCTATTCTTGCCACAAGTATGCAGTTAAAATCAAAAGTTTATTTTTACCGGAAGCACTGTTGAAGCGTTTTCAAAGACATTTGCTGGTGGTGAAGTCCCAGGGGGCCTGTGACTGTTCTGTAGCACGGAACTCCGTGAATACTGCCTCTTTGCTCCGTCTTCACTAGACTTATTGATTATGTAACCCTATTTATTGCATCCGAAGAAGTGACTGAAATCTTCATACGCAGCAAAGCGTGCCCCTGCGGAGACGGCCGACTGCAGCCGCGAGGCCTCGCTCCCCCGGTCCTCGAGGGGGCAGGGCGGAGGGGGCAGGCTGTCCTGCGGGCGGACGTCTAACGAAGTCAAATAAAGTGACTGATGTTTACCGCACCCGAGACGATGCCCGGTCTGGTCCCTCAGTGCCGTCCGCAGCCCTGTGAGGGTCCCCTGTCTCAGACACTCGATGTGACGGCCAGACCTTGTGTGTGCACGGTTCAGTGTGAAGTTTGAAACATTCAGCTAAATTTTTATCCGACCTTCCCGTGGCCTTCAGTTGTGTGCCCCCACCCCCCGGTCCGCCCTATATGCCACCCGCCCTGGGTCTCAGTGAAGATGTCGGGGAGGGGGAGGATGGCAGGTCCCAGAGTAGGCCAGCGGGCAGCACCCTCACGGCTCCAGTAGTCTGTCCTGACAGCCCTTCTGTCCTGGGGGCCACTGGGCCCATGTGACCAGCCTGGCCGTGCGCGTGGAAGAGGGCTGCAGGGGACTGGAGACACCGGCCATCCCAGCAGGGCTGCAGCCCTGGGGCAGAGCGGGGCTTGAGACACCAACGGTCCCCACGCGGCCTGGGCTGTGGCTGCCCACTGACACATGCTCTCTGCAGACACACCTACTGAGAGCACAAAACTAGGCTGCGCGGGTTCCCTGGCAACCAGGGGTGCTGGGGTCTCCCAGCAAAGGGAAGATCTGGCTCCATCCACCGGCCGTGCAGTGGGAGCAGAGACTGCATTGTCCTCTGACTCAGGGCCCCTCACTGCGTGTCCTCCTGTCCTCCGCAGCTCCGGCCCAGCCTGCAGCCTCTCGCTCAGGGACGGTGGTGGGGTTAGAAATGCTCCCAGGTGCAGGTGTCCCCTGCCCTGCTCCAGCAGCAAGGCCACCGTCTCTCATGGGACAGAGCATGCAGAGACGGGGCTGGGCCGTCATCTTGGGGTTAGGAGGCAAGATAAGACTTTGGGGAGGACGCAGACATTCAGACCATAGCAGGGTTCCTGCTAAACCGACTTAAAGTATCCTCACCGAGGGTGGCTGGGGGAGCAGGGGTCACCTGGGGTGGAGGGGGTGCAGTCAGATCCAGGGGGGCGGGGGGAACCCCGGCCGAGCTGGCTCAGGAGGGACCTGGCTTGGTTTGCACAATGGAAAGGCGGCCCTGACCCCTGACCCTGAGAGTTGGGGCCCAGTAGGCAGGGCGTTCGAGGAGCCTGGTCACAGTTAGGTCTGGGAGTAACTGCCCCTTCTGACTGAAGGGTGGCGTGTTCCCAACTCCCAGGCCTGCTTTCTGGACCCAACAACTGGCTCCCAGGGGGTTTCCTGTGCAGGTGGCAGCTCTCTGAAAGATGCGCGTTTGCTTAACCGACCTAATGTGTGCAGGGTAGTCACATAGAGACGGTCACAACCTGCCCCCGTCCCTCAGCAAGCACCACCCTGTCCGCAAGGCAGAGCCTGGGGGCCTCGCCTGTGGGGCAGCGAGATCAGGCCGCCCTTCAGGCACAAGCCCCAGGAGCCCCCCTTGTCCCTGCCAGGACCCTGGGGGACCAGCCCTCCTCCTGTCTGCAGAGTCTGACCTCCTGCCGGCAGGCTGGGCATCCACCCCAAGGGCATCCGGCTCTCCTGACCTTGAGCCCAGGGCTTTTCTCCCTTGGGTGTCCGGAGGAAAGTCCAGGGATCTGGTCCAGGGACCTGGTCCAGGGACTGACGCCACCCACGGCTTCTCTTTCTGTAAAAATGGTAGGCGTTCCAGAGAGGCGGCTTGGCCGGGCTGTGAGACCTCCTTCCCAAGTCTTCTGCTCCCTGCAGCCGGGCCCTGAGATTAGCCCGTGCGGCGAGTGGCCCTGCCTGGGAAGTGTCATTATGCTTGATTAACGGGGGTGGGGGGGTGGGGGCGTAGGCCTCACCCTTGGGTAAGAAGCCGTAGGTCTGAAGTGCCTGTAAATCGTTCCCGCGGCCAGACCTCGCTCACCGACAGCGTTCAAACTGTGTCACAGTGTGCGTGCTGCCCCGTTGTCTCAGAGCTCAGGACACAAACAGCCCTGGGCGTGTGTGTATCAGTATGAAAGTAGCAGCTTTCAGTTACACTGCACTAGCAGGGAAAGGAAGGCGTGTCTCCAAAAATAAAGGTCCAATCCCGTGGACCTTTACGGCGGGAAACCTGGGGCTGAAAACAACACTGTTCTCCGAGCTACAAAGGTCACCTGGTTGGCACATGGCACAGGTGGTCGCCCTGGACCTCAGCCCTCTCCGCACTGGCTCATTTCTTTCTCCGTAACTGGGTAGGGGGTCGCCCCCACTGGGGCTGCCCTCTAGAGACCCTGCAGCCTCCCGTCCTCCACAAGCACAGATGGCAGGAATGGCAGATACGGCTCGGCCTGCGTCATCAGCACTGGACCTACGACAGTGTAGCTGAAAAGTCACAGGTAGGTCCGACCTCAGGTGAGACCCCTCCCTGCCCCCACCAAGCAGCTGAACGCATCCTGGACGCAGCACCTTCCATCTGCAGGGCTGCCTGCTGTGGAGTCTGCGCCACCTGGCTTCCCCGGCCGAGCTAGTGGTCAGGTCTGGTGACTGGTCCCCTCTCTGCCACCAGCTGCTGTTTCAGTTTTGCACAGGCACCTCCTCACTACAGGTTTGCCTCCCTCCCTGTGGAATGAGAGGCCCGGCCGTTCACCGGACCCCCGTGTCCATCCTGTGTGGGCGCCAGCACGCTCAGGAGACGGTGACGGCGGCCAGATTCCGGGCCGGCAGAATTCGGTATCCGGTGGGTGCTTGGCCTCCCGCCCCTCCTCCACTCAGACTGGAAGGAGGAAGGAGCTTGGGAAACCAAACAGTTGGGGAACACAAACTATTTCGGGCAAGTTGTCACCTGTGTCCTACCCAAGGACCGATGGGGATGCCTAGCGTGTCCAGACCCAGTGGCTTCATCACAGCGGAGCGCCCGGGGTCCATCCCACTGAGGCGTCGCGTCACACAGGGACTCGGGGGCGCGTGCTGGCCCTGCCGCCCAGGAGCGTGCCCGGTGAGGCAGGCGGGCACCGAAGCAGCCGCCTACTGTTCCCGCCGGGAGCCCGTCCTGTTGCCAGAGGGCTGGCCTGTGAGGACAGAGCCAGGCCCATGTCCACTTCCTCACCCCCCAACTCGGCCGCAGGCCACCCATGGAAATGGCCCGGCGCCACATGCAATGCCGATGCTTCTACTTGACCGACTACTTTAAGATGACAGGTCGGCATCTCGGCATCAGAAGTGTCCTCGCAAGTTGAACTCTTTCCCGTGAGGCCGTCCTCGTGTCCCCCCGGGTGCATTTCCAGATTGGGATCTGGCCACGGTAACCGGATAATGCTCTGTCTCCTCCTTAGTCTGCAGGTGCCCTTCCCATGCCCTTGGTCATCTCCGCGGGGGTTCGCGTGGAGCAGGCAGAGAGGAAGCCTTCCTTTACTAGACGTGTTACGTAGCGATACGATGGATATCACTTTCTGAATACCCTGGGCGCGTGTGACAGCTGTGCCTCCGGTCGGAGCCCCCGAGGGGATTCTGAGTTCCTCAGGAAATTCCCTGGGACACCTTGACTCCGCCTTTTACTGGTCTTGCTTTTTCGGTGGTGGGCATACTCTGCTGCCTCCTCTTTACTTAATTTTGCATTTCTTTCCAAGGTACCTGCCCATCGCCTTTGAAAGTCAGGTCATTCCATGGGCGCCACAGGACCTGCTCCCCAGAACCACCACTTTGAACTCCCGTGCTACTTCTCCGGACGCGCGGGCCCTGCTGCACCTGAGCACAGCTTCCATGAGTTCTGTGGCCCCAGGGTCCCCAGGAGGGCACGGAGCTCCCCTCCGCGGGGTCAGTCTCCATTGTCCCAAGATTGGCCCTCAAGATCTTTAGGGCGGGGGGCGGGGCCTGCTGTCCTGGGTGCGGAGGGGCCTGGGCTGGACCTGAGGATCGGCTCCTTTGCCCACGGCCCGGCTGGCTCAGCCTTGCCAGCCCCTTCCAGGGAGCCCTGGGGCCTCTGGTGCCCGAGCTGGTGGGGGAAGGGGGGAGAGGAGGCACCGAGCTTCCCCTGGGGCCTGCCCATGGCTCCTCCTGGCTGGCGTCCCCATGTCTGCCCATCTCCTTCCTCCAGCCAGCTGCCCCTCATGCCCCCCACGCACCTGCCACGCCTTCCCCAGCTCCCAGACTGGGCCGTGGCCTCCTGTGCCTCGTCTCCTGGTACTGCAGGGTTTGTCCCCGCTCCACGGTTTAAACTTGTCACTTTAGCCAGGTCTCGGGAGGGAGTGGAAGTGCGCTGCTCAGTCTCCGCATTTAACCGTAGCTCCTTGGACCCTTCTGCTAGCTTCCTGCTTTATTTTATTTCACTGACAAAACTGACTTCTCAGTTCCAACATTTGATATTAAATATTTCCCCAGCCTTTCCATAAACTATGACTTCTTAGGAGCGTGAAGGACAGGCTCACGAGGGAATTCTGGTTGTATGAAGTCCAGACAAGAACTGGGAACAGGCACCCCAGAAATAGAAAGTACTTCGGATTGTAAGGATTTCCAATAAAAAGTTAGCGGTGGGCTTCCGTCGCACTCTGGGACGTTCTTGGAAGGCGAGGTGAGTCTGTGGGTTTGCCTGCAGTGAAACAAAGCTCAATCCCAGTGACCCCAGTGGGGGAGGAGGGGCCTGGGGTCAGAGCCCGGCGGCGGTGCGCCCTCCGCTGCAGCCACCGGCGCCCTGACCTTTGCGCTGGTCGCACGGCGGCCGGCGTCAGGATTTGTGGCTTTTCCTGTGCGTATATCGTAGTTCACGATAAAATGCCAAAGCGAAGGTAACAACAGTACAGTGCGATTTCCTTGGAAAACTTTCTTACAAGTGCTTAATGTTGGCCGACAGAAGAACATTTTTTATTACTGCTGTTTCTGAAGACCAGAAAACTGCCGCATGCCGGGTCAGTCGGTAAACGCCCACGTGTCCGGTGATGGCGGCCCCGGGCCTTCCCCTAATGAGCCTTATTCGTTTCCCTCCGGACGCAGCCCGGCCAGCCTAGTGACGAGCGTCTCCGTAAGATAACGAATACTACATGTCAAAACGGGCAAGTTTAAAACCACGAAGCCCCAGGTAGAAAAACTGTTGACTTCAGGTCTGAAAGCCCGGCGGGTAGTGCGCAGCCTCCTTGCTTTGCGTCAGCCCTTTGCTTGCGAGCCCTCGGGGCTCCGGCGCGGGCCTCCGGGACGACCTGGGACCCCGACGGGCCTCCGACCCTCCAGCGCGGTTGCTGTGCTGAGCAGACTGTTGCAGCCACGAGAGCGAGTCGCCGCCTAGCAAGCGGGCCCCGCTCTGAAACCACTTGCGACATCGCTGGTCGCCGAGGCCGCTGCCCTGGGCGCGGCGGCCGGACCGGGGCTGACGCGTAGAGAGAGCAGTTGCTCCAGCCGCCGGGCGCAGAGCCACGGAGAGGCAGGCGGGCGGGCCCGCGGTCCCTCTGCACCCAGCCTTCGCTGCCCTGGCTCCTGCGGGACAGAAGCCCCCTGAGGGAGCCCCCTGACCTGCGGGGTTTGGAGGAAGGAGCCCCCTGGTCGAGGGGCGAGGGACGGCGGCAGAGGGGTGAGAGCCAGTGACCCAGGCAGAGGGGCCGCCAGGGGCCCATCTGCTAGGCGCTCGAGCAGGCTGTTGGCTGCAAGGGAACGTGGGGGTGGAAGCCCCAGTCGCCTGCTCCCCAGGCCCGGGCTCGCCGTGGGCTGCAGCGCACGCAGGGGGCGGGATGGCGCGGGGGAGCCCAGTCCAGTGGGGAGACCGGTAGCGGGGCGTCGGGAAGGGTTGGAGCATCCCAGGAACCGACGGGGGTGGGCGTTTCAGCCGCGGGTGGAATTGGAACCTGCCCGCTTTCCAGCAGGAACAGCCTCTGGGCCCCCTCCCCGGGGGCCGGTGCGGATAGAGGGGATCGCCCGGCCCCCAACGCGCCCCGCCCCCCACCTCGAGCTCGGCCTCCGTCGGGAAAGGCTGTCGCACCTCGCCGCGGAGGGGAGCGCTGCGCCCTTGCTGGCTGTACCTGCGGTTGTACTGAGGCGCAAACCACCGGCAGCGCCGGATCCGTTGCAGGCGCGCAACGTAGCCATTCTCTGTTCGTTGTGCGTCGGTCGCCCAGCTGACATCAGTCACCACGCGGAGATACACGTTTTTCCATGTGATGAGAACTTTTTAAGATCTACTCTCTTAGCAGTTTTCTAGTATCTGACAAAATATTGTTAACTTTAGTCTCCCTGATGGGCGTGACAGCCCCGCACCCACTTCACGCTCCCCCCACCACGTACCTGGGACCTCGGTGGTTTTAGGTTGCTCATGTGCCATCGATCCTAGGCGCCTTCTCTCGGGGGTCATGGGGGGCGAGTGGGCTCCCTGTAACCCTGACCCTAACCGGGACCCGGGAGCTGTGCAGAGGCGCTCGTGGGTGAAGGCTGGGTGCGAGCGACGGGGCGGACGTGACGGATGTCAGGTTCTCGACGTACTGTGAAGCCTCCTGGGTCCGGGCCGGGCCCGGGTGCGGCGGAAACAACGCGTGAGTCCGGCCGGGGGGAGAGTGTCCCCTGCCCGGTATTGATGGAGAGGCCGAGAGGATCCGAGGAGTTCCGACTGGGTCCGGAGAGCGCCGACTGTGTCCGAAAGAGCCGAGGAGCGCTCAAAGCCGAGTGTTGACGAGGAGAGCCGAGTGGTGGGGGGGAGGGCCGAGGGTGGGCGGGAAGAGCCGAAGCCCTCGAGGCCGCGCAGCCGCTGGCCCCGCCCTGGCAACGGCCAGGCGTCCTTAGTGATCGGGGGCAGCCAGGGACCCCGCGGAGGCCCGGCCGCGCCCCGCGGGAGCTCTGCGCGGAGACGCCGGCTGCGAGCCCCGTGCAGCCCCGCACAGGCAGTGGTCTCTCCCGGGACGTTGTCCCGACCGCCTAGCGCCCCGCCCGCGCCCGCCTCCTCCCGGGAAGCGCAGCCGGCGCGCTCGCTGCGGCGCCGTGGCCGGCGCGAGAGGCGCCTGTGCTTCCGAGAGACCGACTCGGGGGTCAGCGTGGCTGCCTCACGTCGCGGCGCGTTCCCGCCCCGACGGCCCGGGTCAACGGGGCCCGAGGCCGGGGCGTCCGGGGGCCTGCGCCCAGCACGGTAGGGTCTGCGGGGCCCACCTCTCCCAGAGCCCAGTCCCCGCCACCGTGCTCGGAGCCCGGCAGACCCACGGGCGGGGTGTTCCAGGCCCACGTCGAACACACGGCGGAACATCGCTGCTGCCACCTCGGTGAGGTTTCGGGGCCCGAGGGGGACCCCCCTCTGCCGACTGCGGCCGGGCGGAGGGACCGCTGCGGGCAGACCGGGGTTTCGAGGACACCGCCGGGATGGAGCGCTGGGATGCAGCCGGGAAGCCGCCACGAGGCACCGAAGATGTGTTTCAGCGGCCGCCCGTCCCGGCCGCCCCGGGCGTCAGGGGGCCCCGCGAGTCCCTCTCCCTCGTCGGAAAGCGACACGGCCAGCGCCCGAGGAGTCGGCCACGGAGGTTTCAGGCACAAGCGGGATTCCGGGCCCCGCGCGAAGCAGCAGAGGACCGGCCACGAACTCGGGTGCGCAGAAAGGCCGGGACGGACTCGCGGTCTTGACCTTCCAGAGCCGCTGGTGACAGCGCTGACCCCCGGGGGCTCCGACGGCGGAGCGGCCCGCGCTTACCCGGAGGACCAGCTCCTCCTCCCGAGCAGCTCTGCGCCGAGGGCAGGAGCGAGCGCGCGGCCCGGGCCCCGAGGCCCCGGGACCATGCGGGCTCGGAGACCTGGTGCGGCTGCCTTTGATCAGCTCCCACCGAACTGCCAGATGGAGAGCCGAGTGGGCCGGGGAGATGTCACTTTGCTGCAGGACGTCGAAGTCTTTGCTGTTTGCCTCAACTTGTGCAAACACACGTGTCACGTAATGAAGACTTAAGTCATAATAGTTCCCATTTCCTTAATTACGATGAAGTGGCTGCCTCCGGAAAGTATGCGACGTTGGTGTTTAAGTAAATTTAATTAAAAAAAATTTTTACCATGCGGAACGCTAAACTTCATTCACTTTGTTGATATATTTAATAGTTCTAAGGTATTTACTTCTGGCTTTGACAAAAAATGAAAAAATTCAGGAGCCGGGACTGGCTCCTCTGTGTGAGAAAAGGCTCTGTGTAGTGACAGTGACGGAGATGGGCGCCCGCCCCGCAGAGGCCCAGCTCAGACCCAGGCAGTCACCTGAGCGCATCGCCCTCCACTGCCCACTGCAGGGCACAGGTCCCCACACCCCTTCCTGGGTTTGGCCGATTGGCTGCAGCGGCTGGGAACCAGGGAAACACCGGTGCTTACTGACTCAAGAAAGGCGGTGCTGAAGGACTCGGTGCGCTGCCTGGAATGGAGCCGCACGGAGCGGGGCCGGAGTGGCCCGACAGCCACTTCTGCCCCTTGGAGTTGGGTCTGTCACCTCCCCACGGGGAGGCACCCACCCACCCAAACGCCTGCCATTGGGATTTCTTGGGGCTCCCTCATGATCCATGGCTACCCCATCTCCAGCCCCTTCTGGTGACCAGCCCCTACCCCGCAGCCACCCAGAGTCTCCTCAGCAGGACAGACGCGCTCTCCTCACCCAGGACGTCCCACGGGATTTGGGAGCCGGGTGTTGGGCCCGGGAGCAGATGGACGCGCTCCACACAGTGTCCCTCGTGTGACGCAGAGGGCTACAAAGGCACAGGGTCACCGGGAGATGGGAAACTAGAGCGCGGCCCCTCCCATCCCCCAACGCGGCCAGATTCCTGTGCAGGCCCAGCGGCCGGCTGCAGCGCTGCGAGCTGGCCTGCTCGCTCCCACCGGGCTCCGGGGCCCCGCCCCTCAGCGCTGGCCGCTTGGGTTTGTGGAAATAAGGACAGGCTGCGAAGGGGAAGTCCAGCCCCGAGTCCCGCACATGGCCTCGTGCTGGAACCAGGAGCCGGAACGCCCGAGTCCCGGAGACGAGAGCCCAGGGCACCTGTTGTCCTGGGTGTGGAGAGGGTGGGCAGCGGGGGTCACCCTGGGCCTCAGTATTCACAGATAACACCGGTGGGTGGCAACATTATGCCGGGAGGAGAGGGAAGTTCATGGTCAGCCCAGTGGGACGGATCTAGGCTGGAGAAACTACTGAGGGGACGAGAGTGGAGCAGAGAAAACAGGCTCCCCGTTGGCGGGTTAGCCACTTACGGCGAGCTCACTGCAGCCACCTTGGCCTCAGCCTCCGTGCTCTACTGCCCAGCACCCTCCCCTCTGCCCACGTCCACCTGCCCACGTCTCCCTTGCCCGCCTCCCTGGCCCTCCCTGAGTGTCCTCAGAGGGTGACACGGCTGTGGCCCACTGCTGGGCCTTGGGAGCACCGGCCTCTTCATAGCTCGGGCCCCAGACGTTCTACTTTCCACCGGGAGCCTCGGACGCACCCACCAGCCCACAGGCTGGTGTCCCTGGCACCCCAGTGCCATCCATCTGCTGTAGGCACTGAGGACTCCCAGGCTTGGAGGCGCCAAGAGTTAGCGCTGGTTGCGGCAGGCGCAGGAAAGAACCTTCTAGACCATCGATGGGAGCCCTGGCCCTCTGTCCCATTGATGGCCCTTCCCAGACCCTGTGCTGCCAGAGGCTTGGTTCCGGTGGGGGAGAGGTGGTGGGGGAGGGTGGGAGAGGGAGGCTGACGGGACTGTGTGAGGACAGACAAGGCCCTTCTGGTCACCCTTGTCCTCCGCACTAAGCTGGCGGGGCCCCGGGGAGCCCGCGCGCCCGTCAGTTCTCTTTAGGCCCGTAGTTCACCCCGCTCCTGCCTGCACTTGCGCGGGCCTCCTCGCTGGGGGCGCTGCCTTCCCTCCCGACAGCCTCGCCCCCTGCACCCACTGGAGGAGGAGCAGAGCAAGAAAACTGGCCCATTGTTGCCGAGAGGACGGGGAACAAAAGGGTCCCTGTGTGGGGCCGGCACAAGGCCTCCTCCCCCAGGGCCTGCAGCCGGTCTGAGCCCCACCGTGCGGTGCGTGCGGTTCCCTGCCCGGCGGGCCCTCCACCCACCCCTCCCCTCTTATCTCTTGGACTCCTCCTCCTCTGTCCCTGAACTTGTCCCTCTGGCCAGCTCTCCGTTGTCCGCCCAAGGGGTGAGGAAGGGTGGAGGAGGCAGAAACGTTTGGAGCAGCGGAGAGCGGAGAGAGCGGCTGAGAAGGCAGCCCTTGTGCTCGGGACTGGGCCCCAGGCCCTGCCCCGCCCGCTGCCCGGCGGCCCCCCCGCCCCCTTCTAGTCCAGCCCGGCCTCGGGCCGCTCGGTGCCTCCACAGGCCGCTCGTGTAGAGACAGACGCACTGGTGTCTGGGCTAATAGGGGGCAGGCCCTGTGGTCCCCAGCACCGTGGGAGAGAGGTGGGGGCTGGGAGCTCACCAGGAGCCCTCCGGGGCCTGGATTCCCCCTGCCCTGCTGAAGGGGGCAAGCTGACCTGGGGGCGACAGTGCTTACCGGCCTTTCCCCATCTTCTGCATTCCTTTTCCTGGGGTTGCCTCTCCATTGTTTACCCTGGCTGGAAATTTTGCAAATGGGTCTGAAGGCCAGGGACTGCCTGTCGCCTTATGAAGGCGCAAAGCCGCAGGGCCCAGCAGGGGGGCCCTGAGCGAAGCAGGAGAGAGGTCCCCGCTAGGATGCGGGCGCTTCTCAGGGGAGAGATGCCCCGTAAGCGCAGCCAGGGCATCGGAGCGCGTGCCCTGCTTCCTCAACAGCACGCCTGTCCCCTGCCTGTCCCAGGGGCTCCTTGGAGTGACGGCTGCCATCCCTGGCTTCACTTGGGACCGTGACTGAGTGGCACAGGATAGGTCCCTTGCTGAGTGGTCTGCCATCGCCCACGTCGACAGTCACCTGACCACGGGCATAGCTGTTTGCAAACACTCAACCTGCCGCCCTGGGCACAGTGCCGGGCGGGGCAGTGTCCTCAGCACCTTCGTACTTCGCGCCTGGCACCTGCGCTGGGACAGTCATTGATCCTGCTGACACAGGGGAACTCGGGCCAAGTGAAGATGTCACTCGCCCAAGGTCTCCTTGCCAGGTAGTCAGCAGACAAACCCAGAGGTCAAGTCCAGTAGACAACTCGGCCTATTGTGTCAGCGCATCTGTGAGTCGGGCTCCCTCTCCGCTGGTGTTGCCTCAGCTCTGTTGACAAGTTCTGTGGTGTGGCCCCCAGCCAGTGGCCCGGAGACATGCAATCACCAGGAGGTGTCGAGATTTATGGCAAGGAATTGGCTTACGAGTGTGTGGGCTGGCTCGGAGTTCTGAAATGCAGGAGGCATGTCTAGAATAAATAATAATAGTCATAATAAAGAGAAAACCAGAAAGTCCCTAAATGTTTGGAAATAGAGCCTAACTTTCCTAACGATCTCATGGGTCAGAGAAGGACTCCAGGTGGAGATTTGCACTTTCCCACAGCCGGGCAGACAGAAAACAGCGACGTGTCTCTGGGAGAGACTTGAACGAACCAGGTAGGTCTGAGTCCGCCCACCTGGGCTGTTGCCTTAGGGGCCCCGCTGTCCTTCCTGGCGGCCCTGAGCTTACGGCCACACGGTCACAGGGGAGTGTGGAGGCCGCACTCTGTGCTTCTCGCTGTGATGGGGCTACTGTCTCGTCCCCACAAAGCAACACGATTTCTTGGTAAAAGGTGATGACACAACAGCAGATTCTTGACCTTCAGCTTTTGAAAACAAACTTGTGAACCATCTATGAGAAACACGGGTTTGATATGTTTTTCTTTCTTCTGAAAAGAAAAAAAAAAAAGATGGATCCAAATTATCATTCAGCTTGCTGAGCACGCGCTCTTGCCAGACACCACAGTGGGGTATTTGTATCGTTCTCCCTTTCAAACTCACCTGGGATCTCGTCAGGGGCTTCCAGCCTTTTAGCGTCTCCGGGCCACACTGGAAGAAGAAGAGTCGTCTTGGGCCGCCCATTAAATACACAAGCACTAAGGAACAGTGATGAGCCAAAGGGAAAAAAAGTCCTGGCATAATTTTCTTGATATCTACCACTACAGAGAAGCAAAAACGTCCTCACATAATAGCCTTAATTATGCGGTGGCCCTTTTGACAATCTTTTAAAATCAAGTATGTCCCAAGTTTGTGATCACTAATATAGAAAATGTGCATCTCTAAGTAATAAAACTTAGTATAAAACTTAGTAATAAAACTAAGCAATGTTGTACGCGAATTGACGACTTTGCATTGGGCTGCTCTCACAGCCATCCTGGGCCCCGTGCAGCCCACTGGCTGCAGGCTGGACGCCCCCGATTACTAATCACATTTTCTAGATCGTTAGATGAAAGCTCAGGGGCTTGTGTAAGCCCACACAGGATTCTGTGAGTCTCAGAAACCAAAACGGGATCCCCCAACTGAGTCCAAATCCCTTGCTGAGTCCATACACGGTATACTCCATCTGTTTCCTTCCTATTTCTCCCTGCTTGACCAGAAAACAACAATTATCACGGTGTTCTTGTGAGGCACACGACAACGAATGCCGCTCCCCTCTTCACCTGTTGGCCGGGGGCCATTACAATAACTGTCTGGGTAGAAGACCTTAGAATAAAATAGTCAAAGGGCCCCTGGAATAGAGACTGAAATTGCTTTTCTGATACTCAAGTGGGTGAGAGGGAAGATCTTTTCTAGCCGATTCATGCTCTAGTATCTCTGCAGTGTGCTATAATATAATGTCTGAAATAATATTGAAAAGCAGCTCAACTCGTTTCCATAAAACGAGCAAACGCTAAAAATAAACGCTGCTAAAACGTGGCCTTACCTACGGACTTACTTATTTGCGAACCTTTGTAGCCTTTCTGTGTCGGCTACGACTTACATTAGTCAAAATTTGCGGGAAAGAACTGAGCATAGGAGCTTTAAGGGCGCTTAAAGTTGAAGTTCGTTTTGTGACATTTAGCTATTTTGTACTTATTCTAGAAGCCAAGGTGCTGGGCAGTTCGGACTTCACGTTGTTTGCAGACTCAGGCTCGGAGACGCGTGCAGCCTCTTCGAGGCGCCTGCCTGGCTGGCCAGGGAACAGGTAACACGCGGTCTGGGGCTGTCCTTTCGGTTTCCTTGTGTTCCTGTTGAAGATGCTTCGCCTGACTTCTCTTCCTTTAGCAGTGACTGTAACAGTATTTTGTTTCCTTTATAAACACAAACTAAATAAAGGCTTCCGGGCACGGAAGGGGGGCTTCTGGCGCATCCCGGCCCTGGCCCTCCGCTTCTGTGCGGACCCACGCGCGTGTCACCCCGGCGCTCGCCCTGCGGCCTGCGCGCCGTGTACCGCGGGGCGGCGGCGCGGCGCGGGGTGGGAGGCTGGCAGGTGAGGCTGTGCCTGCCGCGGCGTCACCTCCGGCCCTGCCAAGCCAGGGAAGGCTGCAACGGATGTTCCCTGGGACGGTGCCCGCGAAAACAAGCTTCCGGCCGCAGCGAGCTTTAAAAATCGCCTCGGAAATGCGTGAAATCTGTGCACGTCCAAAGGCCCGAGGCTGGGCGGGCCGAGCGCAGGGGGCCCTTCCGGCAGCCAGGGCCGCCCGGCGGGCAGGGCGGGCCGGGAGCGGGGGGGCGGTACTTTGCGGCGGTCGGTCCCGCGCCCCCTGCCCACGCGTGCGCGGCCGGGCGGGGCGTTGGGCCGCGGGTGGGGGTGGGGTGCGGGCGGCCACGTGGCCTCTCAGGAATGCGCGGGCGCGGGGGCGGGGCGCGGCCGAGGAACGGGCAGCCGCTTCAGCCAATGGGGTCCTGGTATAATCCGGACCAGCCAATCACAACGTAGGGGTGGAGCTGCCTCCCTGTGGGCGGGGCCGGAGCGCATCCCGGGGCGGTGGACGCGGGGCGGGGAGAGGGGCGCTCGGAGGTACGGCGGCGGGGGTCCGGGCGGGGTGAGTGCGGGCCCGGGGGGCGGGGGAGCGGGGGTCTCCGCCGGCTGGTCGCGGGCCCGGGCTTTCCCCAACTTTAGCCGGGTGCCCCCTGCTCCCACCAATGACAGCGCAGGTAACGGGGCCGCGAGCAGCCCGCCAACGTCAGCTGGTGGCCCCTCTCTCCCGGGCACAGTGCAGTAGTGGGTCAGGCGCTGGGAGCAGCCCCCGCCTTCAGCAGGCTGTCCTTGTCGCCCGGGGGCCGCGGTGATGGGCCCGAGATTCCCAGGACGGCCGGGAGCGAGTAGGAGGGACCCTGGGCGCTGCAGGCTGGGGAGAGCGCCACCCTGCCGACGCGGCGTGGGGATGCGTTGGGGCGTGTCTGTGGGCAGCAGCCACTTGCAGTTCCTGGAAACGCGCAGTCCTCGGCCCGCTTGACGGTGCAGGTAGTTACTGACCCTCCTGTGTGCCAAGCGTCCCCTCCCTGGAACCCGCCGCTGGCCAGCAGGTGCCCCGGTGCCCCAGCCCGGGGAGGGGACCCTAAGCGCTGGACCTGGAAATCCGCGGGAGCGCCTTGGCTTTTAATAGAGTGTCGGAGCCCTGCGAAAGCAGCAGACACGTCCGGTGCGGTGACCTGGGCTGGCGGTGAAAAGCCCTTGTCCACCCCGGTGCTGCGGGCTCCTGTTCTTTCTCCCGGGGAGCCGCAGAGCAGACGAAGTCGCTGCCAGCAGTCCGGATTTCCTCCTGTAGGAGTCGCTTAGGTTCCCTCCAGCCAGCACCAGCAGGAGACAGCATTTTCCCTGTTCGCTTATGGCTTAGGATGCATTTTAAACATCTCTTTTACAGGAAATGACTCTTACTGGGAAAGAAAGCTGAGGTGAACTGTTTGTGTATTTTAAAATATAATTTGCCCCCTGAGCTCCGACAGCATTTATTTGCTTGGCCCTGGGACATGACTGAGTGGCCATTATCTGCAGTTATGTGCCCAGTGGCCTTGGAATCGGACACAGACCTCCATAAATGACTTCCTGGCAATAAGAAAAGTCACTCGTGGCCGGTGCTGTTTCATAACTGATGAGCACCTCCATCAAAGGGGTTTAGACAATCAGGGAAGAGGTGAAATTCAAAGTTATTCAAAGCAGCTTTTTATCTTATAAAAGTTGAGCCTGACTTTCTAGTTTTACCACATTCATCATCTTGATATTCTGAGATGTGCATTTTCTCCCGGGTGTGGGGTTTTTTTTTGTTTTTGTTTTGGTGGGGAGTTGGAGGGAAGCTCTGGGAATTCTGGAGAGAGGCCCTCTGGGGGCGGGGGTGGCGGCCTGGCAGAGTTTCTGGTCACTTCAGGTCACTCATAGGATTGCCAGAAGGCAAGTGCACGAAAAAGCCTTTCAACTGAAAATGTTCTGCCCAAGATAGAACAAGAGAAGAATGCAACGATTTTGGCTGTACCACTCTGTGAATAATAGTTTTGTAAAACGATTTAGAAGCCCTGTTGTAGGATACCTTATTCTTTTATTGCACAAGACATCATAGACGTGCTGCAATGAAAAATTCAGATTGCGAGGTATTGAGCGTGTGAATGTTTAATTCACACAGTTTGCACAGGCAGAAAAGTAAGTGGAGTGGAATAGGACAGATGGGGAACGCAGGTGTTAAACGTTTGTGAGGCAGGATTACAGCTCTCAGTTAAGCCTCCTGGAAGTGTGATTTTGGAAGAATGAGGGGACGGTGTTCTGGGAGCTTTGTCGCAGAGGGGAATTCCCGAGCTAGGGAAACTGGGCGAGGTCCCAGAGATGAGGCCACGGTTTCGTTCTGCAGGGCGTGTGGCTCAGAGCCAGACCTAGGGGGTGGCTGCGCCTCTCCTGTGTCACAAGTGGTGGTCGTGAGTGGGCTCTGCCTGAGAACAGGTAAGATGCAGGTGCAGAGCTGGCAGAGGACCTTCTCACCTGCCGCCAGCCCATCTGTTCTTCGTAAACCCAGCTCAGCCTTCCCCCACGAAGTTACCAGGCCTAGAAGTCTGTGCTTGCTTTTTTATTTGTTTTTGTATGTGAATTTTCAAAAATGGCCAGTCATTTTATGGAAATGTCCAGTCACAGGCAGGCGTGGCCGCTGTTCTTCTCCTCCCTGCCGCCTTTAAAGCACCACAGGCACGCACGCCTTCTGGTAGAGAGGGCTGTCTGTGGGCTATTCGTACCTTAAGTTTTTATTAAGCAATGTTTAAAAGACTTTAAAATACTAAAAATACTTTTTTAAGGCTTAAAGCTTTTCTCTCCCATGAACCAATCTCTCTCTTTTTAAAGATTTTATTTGTTCATTTTTAGAAAGAGGGGAAGGGAGGAAGAAAGGGAGAGAAACATCAGTGTGTGGTTGCCTCTTGTGCGCCCCCTACTGGGGACCTGGCCCTCAACCCAGGCAGGTGCCCTCCCTGGGAATCCAACCTGCCACCTTTTGGTTCGCAGTCCTGCTCTCAGTCCACTGAACCACACCAGCCAGGGCCGTGAGCCAATTTCTGATACTAGAAGCGGTTTTTTAAAGTGAAATCCAGTGTCCCAGCTGTCAAGGCTGAGCGGTGTCGTGGAGCGAGGGAGCGTGGGGAAGGCTGCGCGATCCGCGTCCTGAGCATGTGCAATGCTCCTGGGAGCGGCAGCTGGGCCGCCGGCTTCCCACGGGGCTGCCGGCCTGGGGCGCGGTGCAGGCCCCAGGACCTCGCCTCCGTGGGTCCCTGGGGAATGTAGGAAGAAGCAGAGGGACGAGTCCTCGCTACGCCGATGACCGTGCTGTGAGACCTCAGGGTCTCCCGGTCTGGGCCGGGGGCATGGTGTCTGCAACACGTGGGCGTCATTATTAGTTTTGAAGAGAGCAGTGCGGACACTCAGACTCCAAAGCCATGTGTGCGCGTGAGCTCGGCCCTTTTGCGGTCCCTCATCAGTAGGGACAGAGAGCGGGGCGGACAAGAGAGGCCAGGGATCGCACTTGATGAGCGGGTGCCGTGCACACTGACCGTTCGTGTTATTTGCCTTATTTCTCTGACTGGGAAGGACCAGCGGCTTCAACCAGGTTCCTGGCTGTGGGAACCGGTGGGAGTAGTTGAATGAAAGGATGGTTGCTAACGCGGTTCTCACGCCCGGCGAGAGGGGGTGTCAGGCGGGTGCCTGGAGGGCCTGGGTCTTTGGCAGGTGCCGTCAGCCTCGAGCACACGGGGTTGCTTGGCTGGGGCCTGACGGGCCAGGCGGCGCCTCACTTCGGCCTGAGAGTGTGGGCACCTGCTGAGCAGAGCCCCTGGGACGGGGTTCCTGGGGGTGCGTGTGGACTCAGGCCAGGGACTCGACGATTCACGGCGAGTGCGGCTCAGGCTGGATCACCTGTGCTGCCAGGGGCTGCGCTCGGGTGGAGAGGATTCCGTGTGTCGTCTTACTCCCTCTGCGTGCAGGTCTGAGCCTGGCCCCTAGCCAGACCAGGCAGCTGCCAGGTGACGGGCCAGGTGAGTGGGAGCAGCAGGCAGAGCGGGGCCTCACTGGGAACTGCTCTGCCTCTCGGCTCAGCTGCCACCGGAACCTGAAGCGGCCTGGGCTGTGTTCCCTCGAAGTGCCAAACCGGCAGCCCCCTGCCCATCAGGTGACAGCACCTCCCTGGGATGGTGGGCATCCAGGCGCCAGAGCACCCCCTCCCCGCCGCTGGTGCGCGGGGGCAGCGTGCAGATGGGGGCTGTGGGCGCAGTCAGGCCTGTGGCAGGTGAGGGCGGGGGTGGTCAGTGACCTCCTTCCGGCCCTGTGTGCTTTCCCCCCCGCTGCACCGTGGGGACCCCCGGAGGTCTGGGAAGGGAGCATCTGCAGACTTGGCCCCCGGAGCAGGCTGTGCTGTCACCTGGTCGTTCTTCTGGGAGCTGGGCAGGTGTGATGCTGTAGCCCGAGAAGCAGGGAGCTGCTTGTCTGCGTGACGGCAGCAGCAAGGGCCCCACCTCCTCCTGGTATGGCCGGTGTCGCCCTGATACTCAGACCTGGCTTCCCTGCGAGCACGCAGGGGAGCAGGAGATGCAGAACAGGGAGAAAACACAGCAGACCTGCAGGGGCCGGTTTAAGAAGGCAGTGAGCCCCAGCCTAATCAGCTCTTCATTCGAAACTCAAAGTCGTGGTTGGAGGAGGAGGAGGAGGAGGACGCAGGTGTAACGTGCGTGTTCATGTCTCCTCTCAGCCTGTGGTCTGGCGTGAGGCAGAGGAGACTTGTGGCACCGGGCTGGGGGGGTCCGGCCGTGAACCCAGGGGCAGAAGTCAGGCCTTGGCTCCTGCCCTTGGGTGAAGGCTGGGTGAAGGCCGGCTCATGGGACACTGGGGTTTTGTCACCCCCAGGTTATTTCCGGAGGTTCCTAGTCCTTGTGACCCGTAGGCGGTGCCCTGACCGAGAACCAGCGTCTTCCCAGGGCTGTTCCTGGGGCGTCCCGTGCGCCTCGAGCAGCTCTCCCGCCTGCTCTGCCTGCCTCTTCCTCCTGCAGGGCTGCCCCGGGCCCGGGCTTCAGAGCTGCGGCATGGACCCACCAGAGCCCCCAGCCCCCACACCCGAAGGTAAGGACTGCGCCTCGCTGGAGGCCTGCGAGTGGAGTCGGTGACAGTGATGTGACCGTGGCTTCTCTCCAGGAACTCCCTGCCCTCTGAGTCAGCGGCTGCTGGTGACCGGGCCAGGGCTGGGCTGGGCGCCCCTCGGCCAGAAAGATAGGTCTGACTGCAGACCCGGCCAGATGGCGCTCTGGTGCCCCTCACCTGGGGGTGGCATGGCTGAGCCTCCTCCGTGCCCCGAGAAGCCCACATGGGGGGGCTGGGGAGGAAGGGCAGCTGTCCCCTCGCAGAAGCCCCACTCATGCTGCCCCAGTGGCGTGCCAGCACTGCTGCCCCGGGGCCGCCCCAGGCCCCACTGCATGTGCCACCAACCACCCCCCCAACCCTGTTGAGTCGCTGGGAGGGGCGGGGAGGAGCATGTGGCCTTCTCTGCTCCGCTGCTGCGTCAGGGAGGACAGAGGGGATTGCACAGTACAGTTCCCTCCGCTGTCCTCCCAGAGCTCAGTTGCTGTGAGAGAAATGAGGTGGGGTGTGGCCATACACGTTGGTGGAGGGCTCCCCACTCTCCCCAGGGCCGGCTCCAGGGTCCCCGCCACCCAGGTGCCAGTGGGGCTGCACACGTACAGACACCCTGCCTGTGCCCTGCAGACCGGAGGCTGCGGGACAGGAGGGACTGAGCCCGGAGAGGAGCCACCACCGGTCTGGGCCCTTCTCCCGGCAGTGCAGTGCGGGCCTGTGGGCAGCCTCTCTGGCTCCCACCCCGTCTGCCTGGCCTGCCCAGCCAGCTCCGGCCGCACAGGCCACAGGGAGGCCACGGCTGGGCCTGCTTCCCAGACGCCGTGGTTTTACAGACTAGGGGCAGGCCCTCCCCCAGCAGAAAGAGAGCCCCCGCCCCGTCACGACCCCTGCTCCTGGCCGTGGTCTGGAAACAGCCCCATGTCTGCAAAGTCACCCGTGCCTGGGCAGAGGGAAGCTCGGCCGCCGCCCCCTGGGGCCGTGGAGCAGGCAGAGCGGGGGCGTGGGGGGGGCGGAACATGGGGACGCCCCTGTGACAGGCGCGGCTGTGAGGGTCTCTGCCACAGGTCCCGGGCCAGGGTCTGAGTGGGTGAGAAGCGGGAAGCAAGCAGGTGCCCTGCGGGGAGCTCAGGCTCTGGAGGGGCCTGGGCACAAGTCCTCGTGCAGGTGTCGTCCCGGCGCGTGTTGCTGCCGTCAGGGTCTCTGGACTGGGTCCAACTTTGATCATTTTCATCAAAAGTCAGGCAGACCAGCACTGCTCACCACCTTCCGCCCTAGCAACTGGGCGATGCCCAGAGGATGCCCGGGGCCCGTGTCTTCCTGCAGCCCCGCCAGGCAGGGCGACCCCCCCAAACCACAGCTCTGGTCTCTGGACCCGTCCCGCCAGTGCGTGAGCAGGGAGGCTGCGTGGGAGGCGGTGGACGGCGGTCATCCACCTCAACTGCTCGCGCTTGGTGTGGCGGTGCAGCTGCTGGCCCTCTGGTGCACCTGCGAGGGGTCCCCATCTGAGTGGCGTCTTTCCGGCTCTCAGTCCTGTCCCATTGTTCTGTGTGTCTGTCTGTGTCAGGACCACACTGCATGGGGTGTTGGTATGTGAACCCGTGGCTGCCCAGCGCTGGCGCCTCAGTGACACAGGTGCCGAGGACGGGGCTGGGGGCTGAGCCCCAGGAAGTGACCTCGGAGGTGGTGGCATTGTCCTGGGGGATGTCGCTGTTCAGCGCGGCCACAGCCCACCCCGGTGACACCCAGCGCCAGGAGGAGGCCGGGAGGGACTCGTGAGCAGCCCGGGCAGCTGCCGCCTGTGAAGCCCCCCTTCTTGTCCTCCTTGCTCTCAAACAATGAAAGATTAAAGACGAACAGCCGTCATCAGAAATAAGAGAAACGCCCTATCTTGGATAAAACTTTCACATTTTAACCATTGCTTCCTACGCCCCAAGGACAACAGGCGGAGCTGTTACCTCTGAACTTAGCGTCGGATCTTCTTTTATTCTCTTCTCACGCTGTCTGTGGTGGCACGTCTTTCGATGCCGTTCCCGGGTTGGGGTGGTCCTGGGGGCTGTGTGCGCCTGAGCCCTGCGGCCGGCTCTCCCACGTGGGGGCCAGGCCCGTGTCACTCCTGTGGACTGGGGGCTGCAGGACCTGTGGCCTTAGGCGCCATGGGTGGTTGGGACGGGCTCGGGGGCAGACGCTGGGGACGCACCCCCCTCCGCCCCCCCGTGCTGCCCCCCTGCTTTGACAGCCTTGTACCTGCTCACCCCGGGACGTGAGCAAACACCCCCAGCCCTTGTGTCAGCTCTGCTTTCCCCCCCACCCTGCTCCTCTTCCTCCCCCGGGATCCCCAGCCGCCCGGGCGCCCAGCGCTGACAGTGCCCGTTCCTCCCTGGTCCTCGGTGGAAGGGCAGGTCTGGGTGACACTCCGTGGGGACTCCCTTGTCACAGGATCACAGGGCCTGTCTCGGGTGGACGGAAGCACCCAGCGTAGCTGCCACTTTGTACTTTTCGCTTGCTCGCTGTCCAGTGTAAAATCACCGTGCTAAAAATCCGGCGGAGCGGCGGTTCCAGCCAGCTCTGCAGGCCGCGCCTGCCAGCCCAGGGCCCGCTCGCCTCCGGGCTGGACGTGTGTGTCTTTCGACCCCTTCACCCTTCTCTTTTTAAAGAAAATACTGATAAATATGATTTTAAAGTATTTTTTAACGTAATGTACAAAAACACAAGTCAGCATAGAGGATTTTAATGCCATTTTATATTTTAATTCCCGTTATGTATTTTTTCCCTAAAAACACTTTGAGTGAAAAGCCTCGCTTTGTCGTTCCACTTCCTGAAGCGTCATGGTTTGGCTCTCGTCTGCGCCCTGCCCAGGGATCAGACCTACCACCTTGGCGCATCAGGACGACGCTCTAACCCACCGAGTTACCTACAGCATTGGTTACAGAAAGTCCCCACCAGTGGTTTGGGATTCAGCCCAGGAGAGACCACCCCCCGTGTCCGCCAATCCTTGCGCCTCCCGCCCTCCCCAGAGCATCCTGGGACAGAATTGTCCAGGGTGGTGACAGGAAGCGCGTGGCCCCAGCGGCCCCGTCAGTCAGAGCCTTGTGCGGGGCCAGGGACCAGGCCTTAGCCGCCTGTCCCCCGTGCGGCGCGGCACCCGCTGGGGTCTGAGCTCGGGGTTCTCGGAGTCCATGTCTCAGGTATGGACGGCGCCTTTCCCACTTCCTTCTCAAACCACGAGTCACAGGTTGTACGGCAGGAAACCCGAGCCGTTGACCCCGAGCCGGACGAGTGGGAAGGGCTCCCGCGAGAGCAGGGGGGCGGCTCGGTCACCTCGCGCGTGTCTGTGTTCAGGGACGTGAAAGTGGGTTTGCTGATAATAGGTATTAATGCTGTAATTTCTTTATCTTAAATGGTAGAAAATGAAGTAAAATTCGATGCCAACAATAATGAGGAAGAGGAGGAAGGAGAGCAGTTCGATTTTGACAGTGGAGACGAGGTTCCGGAGGCAGATAGGCGGGAGCCGGGCTCCCCTGCGGCCAGCCCTGTGGGGACCACCGCCGCCGCCGCCGCCACCGGCTCAGGTGAGTCCTGTGGTCCCGGGGACCAGGCCACCCACCCCCTCACCTCCCTGAGGGCGGAGCCCCGCTGGGCGGGGGGGTCCCAGCGAGGGCTGCGACGCTGCTGTGGTGCGGCCTGAGTGGAAGCGACCTCGTGTGCACTCTGCCGAGCTTCTCTGACTGACCCTGTTTCTGGGATTGTCGTCCGTGCGCTGTCTCTTCTGTGCGGGAGGGAGCAGGTGTTCCCGGCTTCTAGTAAAGAGACGGCCTGGCCGGTGCATCTCTCGGCAGGGGAAATAGTTTCAAACTGACGCTATCGGAGATGCATTCAGTGCTGGAGTTCAGTTTCCACCTCAGCACGGGGGCGGGGCCCCGGCCGCCGCACTCGCTGCCCGTGGGCTGATGGGACCAGCGTCCCGGCGCTTTGTCCGTGACAAAACCTTGGGAGCTGACGGGCCCGATGTCCGGCAGTTCTGACGGACCGTGTCTGTGGGCGAGCCTTCCCAGGATCTGCCGGGCCACGGTGCCCACCGGCCCCAGCGAGTGCCTTCCCCAACATCAGGGGCTCCGCACAGGCCCGTCCAGGCCCCGGGACTCAGGACCCGCCAGAGTTGGGGGGCACCGCCGCAGGAGCCCGTGGGCCTGATGCTGTGTGTGTCTGCCTCCAGGAGAGGAAGCCGGGACGGGAGCAGACACGGGCCTCCCGGTGGAACCGACCAAACTTGGGGTCCCAGCTAGAGTCAACCCCTACTCCGTCATCGACATCACGCCCTTCCAGGGAGAGCAGCCCCCGGCCCCCGACCCCGAGGCCGAGCAGGAGAGCACGAGCCTGCCCGTACCCAGTGGCTACGCCGTGCCGGTGCCCTGCGGCTATGCGGTGCCCTCCAGCTTGCCCGCGCTCCTGCCCGCCTACTCCAGCCCGGTCGTGGTACGCGCCGCGTCCCTGGATGAAGAAGGTAGGGCCACCGCCCGGCGTCTGTCCTCTCGCTGCCAAGGTGGCTGCTGAGTCCCCAGGCCGTTTCCTTCTGGGGTGGGCGCGCCGTGGAGGAGGCTCTCAGAGCCCCTTGTTTGGGAAACTCTGAAGCAGAGTCTGACCTGAGACTCGCCCGTCCTGGCCGCCCTGCCCCCAGGTGCCCCCACGCCTGTGTGTGCGGGTGCATTTATTTCCTCGTATTCTGGAGTCCTCACGTGTATGCAGGCTCCTACGCCATCCCCTGACCAGTGCGTGGCAGGCTCTGTGGCTCGGTCTCCCTGGCTGGGACCTTCATTCATGGGACGGGGGCCCAGAGGGCCGTGTCTTCCCCGAAGCCTTTCTTCTGAGCCCCAACCTGTGCAACTTGGGAAGATGTCTGACCACTCAGGGCCCTCGAGCACCATCAGGTTAATGCCCTAGGATTCCTGGTGGGCCGTCCGGCAGATCCCTGCCGCCAAGAATGGGCGTCTCCCTCCCCAGTGGGCACGGGGACGTCTCTGCGGGCGTGCCCTCCAAACTTCTGTGGACCCAGGCCACCTGGGGAAGCGGCCAGGATGGTTCTCAGCATAAAGCAGATTCCTTCTGAAAGACCGCTGGGACAGTGTTGCCAGTGTGGCAGCCAGTTGGTGAGCACCAGGGCCTTTGTCCTGAGCTGTCACTGTCACCGTCACTGGACGTGACACGGACGTCGCCTGTGTGCGGGCGTGCGTGTGGGAGAGCAGGGAAAACCCGGCTGTCAGACATCGCAGACTTCGGTGTTTCCCCCTTGAGAATCTGGGGCTGCCGTGCGGGCTCGCGGTCACATCCGTCGCCCTGGCAGGTTCCTGTGAAAACACGAGAAGTGGGGCTGAGGGTCGGGCCATGCCTCTTTCCAACGCTCGCTTGATTTGCCTGGGCGTTTCATTTCTGGCTGTTTCATAAGACCTTTGGATAATCAGTCTTTATTGTAATCCCATTTGGAAAACATTTTATCTAAAAGCTAAACCCTTGACTCTATCACTCAGTCACCTTCAGGTGAGGGTGGGGCTGTCCGTGATGAGAAACAAAGCGACATTAACTTTAAGGGTGAAAATCAACTTGCTACGTGCTTTTGTCAGGCATCGAGTGATATAAATTCTTCTTGTTTTTCTTAGCAGAAACCCCCGAAGTAGCAGAAGACAGCCAGTTTAATTCTTTAAGTTCCGAGGACCCAGCAAACAGGTATCTGCTAATCTTACAGGGATATTCTGAGCACACGACGGTTCCTCTGAAGTGCCGGGCGTGGTGATTCCCAGGCACGCCGAGGTGCTGGCCCCCCAGGCCCGTCCATGGCCCTCGCCTCTCTGTGCTCCCAGCACCCCGCCCTCTCGCCCAGGCCCCCAGTGGGTCCTCCTGGGCACCAGGACTCTGCCAGATGCCGGCGTCACTCGTGTGATGAGTCACGGCTAAACAGAACCGAAGACGTGCACCCCTCGGCCTCCCTCTTGGAGACGCTCCGTGCGCCTTGGCGCTGTGAAGGCTCTCAGAATCCTCGGATGGAAAAAACCTTTGTTACCTTTGTCCTAGCCAGGTTTCACCTGGAACCCTCCGACCTGAGGCGACGATAGGCCTTTCTGTAGGCCGGTTGCCTTTGCAAACACTGTTTCATCTGCTCGGTGTCCCCGGGAAAGTCCCTGCCCCAGGCAAACTCCCACTGACCCCTCAAAGCCCAGCTTAAATGCCTCACAAAATTTCCTCATCTCTGCTTCCGGAGCTGCGCGCACAGTGGTGCCGCCGCCGAGGGCCGTGGGCTCTTACTCTGGTCTCCTTGTCCTTTCCTGCCGCTGGGCAATGAGTTCTTCAGAAACAGAGACCAGGCTGCACCACGCCTTGGAACACACACCTCCTCATGTGGCGGGCGTGCTGGGCACACGGCGGGTGTCCCAGTGGCCTGGCTTTGCGTACGGCCCATGAAGGAGACGCCACAAGGCCTGGTGAAAGTGGGGAGACGGTTCAGGCCTTTAGAGTAGGGACTGCATTTCTTCATGCTCCTGTTGTGACCAGCATTGTGCTGGCCGTTCAAAGAGTGGGCAAAGAACTCGTTTAAAAATAGTTTAACTTGCGATGTTCAAATTTCCACTCAGACTATTGACCCTGTCTGGGAAAATGCACAGTCGGCACGAGCAGGGGCACCTGTGTCCTGTGGGGACACTGAGTTGCCCGGTGCTAGGAAGGGTTGCCATGTGGTGATTGACGGTTTGCTTTCCCGCAGTGAGGACCGGGCCCAGGCCGAAGACAGCGCCCTCGCCCGCTGGGTGGCGGATCCAGCCAACACTGCGTGGATGGAGAGTAAGCAGCCTGCCCGCACCCTGGGTCCTCGCCACACCTGGCACAGGGCTGGGCTCTGCCCATCAGCCTTGCGGCTCTAGCTCACGGTTCTGGCGTATGTGCGTTCACCGGACACACTGCCCAGGGCTCTGTGGCCGGCGTCCTCCCCATCAGGTCCCCTAGGCATCTCTGCGCCAGCACCTCTCTACCAACCGCTACTTCTGAGCACAGATCCCGGTTTTGTTACATGGTTGCAGATTTTGGGACCCGAGACTTTGGCCCCCGCCCACCAGCAGCATTCACCGCCGAGACACTAACAAAGCCTCGGTCCTGAGAGCCGGTGTCTTTTCATGGGCATGGTGCCATCCACTGACCAGGTGGCACGCCGGCCTTCCGTGTCACATGTGGTCCACAAAGCACAACTCTTTTTAGCTAGATTTATCTGTTTTTTAATTTTTAAATGAAAAGTGAAGATTGCATTGCTGTTTATCTCTTTTATTAAGCACTGGCTCACTAATTCCCGTGTTTTATGCGATTGGTGTACAGTCCCCTTAGCTGTCTCCTGATTGGGAGGCAGTCCCCGCAGCACTTCATCCTGGTTTTCGTGGTGAGGTTCGCCGGAGCTCAGCACAGTCAGCTGGTTCTGCTGGGGCAGGAAGTAGCCCTGGGTCGTTACGGGGCGGAACGATTGCCTGTTCTATTTCCCAAGTAAAATTGCCGAATTTCCCGCCCTACTTGTTTCTAGTATCCAGTGACAGTTCCTCGGAGTGACTGTGTCTGAAGGGCAGCCCTGTGCACCCCACAGCCCCTCTCGCCAGCAGGAGCACAGATGCTTCCTGCGGCTGTAGTCAGTGCCGGCGAAGGCTGCCCCTCCCGGCAGCACGGGAGGGTGACGGCGGCTTGAGGCAGATGAGGGGCTCCCTGATTTTGCCGCTGTGTGACCTGTGTGTGTTTTTACCTTTCTTGCATTGCCGTGTGACCCGTGACCTTCATGGTTTGCATGTGGGAGGGCGTGGAAGCCCAGAGCCCTTATGGACATCCAGCCGGCATGCAGATGGCGCTGCCGCTGTCCTCTGTGGCCTCCTGGCACACCACACGCTGAGTGTTTTGCCCATGGAGGGTCTTCCCATGTTTATTTAAGAAAAGCGGTGTTCCACGTGATACCATTTGAGAAATGTTGTCCCAAAAGTTCTACATTTTTATACTTGTGTGTGGTTGCCTTTTGTATCCAGGGCACAAAGCCCCGCAGTCACTGGTCTGTTGGAAGTGTCCCAGTTCACAGAGCCGCGCGGCAGCTGTCCCTTGATTTCTGATGCTCTGTGTGCCACCTGTGCATTTTCTACGTCGGGACACGTTAATGTCATAAACTTAATGTTTACAAAAGAGCCACATAGAGAGGTGCCACTGAACATCAAATAATGGAATAAATTGTCCTGGAAGCCATACAGCCCCCTGTTGGAGATACTTCCCCACAGACCCTTTTAGGGCAATTTCCTTCCGTCCCGAGGAAACGCCCTGCCCCGAGAAGAGTGCTTTTGCTTTGGCCAAGTGCAGTTTATGCCTTGCAGACTGACTGCGACATCACAGCGGACGACCCGTGACGTGTAGCTTGTACTTAGCTGGTCTTGGTCAGCTTTGAAAGGTTTCCCTCCTGTCGTTCCAGATCCAGAAGAAGCCGTTTACGACGACGTGCCGCGGGAGAATTCCGACTCGGAGCCAGGTTTGGTTTTGTCTGGGATGAGTGCAGGGAGCCCCGGTTTTGCAGCCGTCGCCTCTGGCACGCGGATGCCGCCGCCCCGTGCCCGTGTGTGTTGCGTTTGTGTTCTGTGTGCTTTCCCGTGCGCCACTGAGACCGTGGGCTGTGTGCGCGCAGGTGCGTGTTTGCATTGCAATACCTGACCGCGGGCCCTTGTCTTAAGTGCCCTAAAGAAGCAGAAGGGGTTGGAACTGCGGAAAGTACGACGGCAAAGGTGGGGGACGCGCAGGCCGAGGAGCGCGGGCGAACCTCTCAGTTCACTGAGTCGGTGAGAAAGTAGAAGAAAGGACCACTGAGATTTTCCAGAATTAAAGACAGGCGTTCCAGGCCTGCAGAAATACCAAATGCGGATTCGAAGCAGGCCGCACATCCGTCAGTACATCCCGTGCCTGTGCGGTGGACGCCGCCGGCCCCACATCCACGTGGAGCCCCTCCAAGGCCATGGGGTGGGAAGCAGGGCACCCACCATGGAACCAGAATTTGGAAAGAAGAGCAGACGTCTCGCTGCGCTGGGAGACGGTGGGATCATAGTTGCCGAGCGCTGAAGAAAACTTGGTATTTCAACCCAGATTTCCACGTCCAGTGAAAGTGTAACTTTTTGAAAAGAGATGAAGAGTGGGGAGATTTTCCACTCACAGACTCTAGAGAAATATTTACTGTTGTGTTTCAAGGAAAAGGATGCTGAGCGTAACGGGAAGCAAACACGAAGAGTGAGCGAACGAACTGGTGAGTTTGCAGACGAGCGGGAACCAGTGCTGGGATGGCGTTGAGCACGCAGCGGCCAGGGGACGGGCTCAGGTGGGCGACAGCGAGCGGCGCGGCTGGCCCTGGGGTCCTCCGGTTGTGTGTCTTTCAGGAGGAGGGTGTAGGTGTTGATTTTTTATATTATAGATCAGGTCTGCATTTTATGGGTTATCACTAAAAGGACAGAAATAGATTACGTAACTTCCCAATTAGTAGAGCAAGACCCTGTCTGGTAGACAGGAGGGAAAGATAAAATAAAAAGCATGGTAAGTAGTATGAGAAAAAGATGACAAAATTAGTCCGGATGTATTGGTCCGTATGGTGGCTATACATTGACTCCCGTTGCCAGTAAACAAAATCCTCAGGACAGCGCAGCCAGCCAGACGCGCGTTAGGAAGACTGCGTAAGGACACGGGGCACACGCGGGAGGACGGGGCTGTAAGCCTGTTCTCAGCCCGATGAAGCCAGCATGACTGTAACGTGTCAGGCTGTAGGACACTATTAGATACCGAGCCCTTCACAGGAGAGAGATGTGACAGCCTAGCCTAAGACGCACACAGCAAAATATGACAGGGTCAGAAGTAGATAAATACGTAATTGAAGCAGGAGGTATTTTTTAAAAAATATTTTATTTATTTATTTTTAGATAGAGGGGAAAGGAGGGAGAAAGAGAGGGAGAGAAACACCAACATGTGGTTGTCTCTTGCGCGCCCCCTCCTGGGGACCTGGCCCGTAACCCAGGCCTGTGCCCGACTGGGAATAGAACCTGCGACCCTTTGGTTCATAGGCCGGCGCTCAATCCACTGAGCCACCCCAGCCAGGGCAGGAGCGGGAGATTTTAAGAAAACTGTACCCACCGGTAGAGGTCTGGCTATAAAGCTCGGAAACTGCAGAGGAGCACACGGTTGCCTTAGGCGACACCCACGGAGCCCTGGAGCCGATCATTTGGGATGCACGCTTTTTCAGACCCGTGGGACGTTTCTCAAAATTAGCTCTGTCCTAGCCCCAACGCAGATACTAACAAGTGCCGAAGACTCGGCAGTCGGGCCTCATTCCTCGGTGAAAACCGAATCAGTGAGACAACGCCCAAACGTTCGAAGAGGTAAAAGTCAAACTGCAGCACAACTCCCGGCCAAGGGCGAAGCCAGAGTGGAAGCCGGGAAGCATTTTGACTCGAACGGTCATGACAACATCACGACAGCTCACAGGGGAGGTTGGAACTGGTGAGGAATCAGAGGTCGTGGCACCTGCTCCGAAGAGAAGATTGAAAAAAGACGAGCTCAGCCTGGAGTGCGGCCCGCGGAAGACGGGCGTCAGAGCGCAGCGACGGAGGAAATAAAAACGGCCCGAGCCTGGAGAAGGGGGCCGGAAGCGCGGTGGCGGCGGGGGAGGGGGGGCACCGGCGACGCAGCGCAGGAGCAGTTCTGGGGGGCAGTGCCAAGCAGAGGGGCCAGCAGGGCTTTAGGGGGACAGGGGAGGCAGGGAGGGGGGCCGACCAGAGATGGGTAACTACAGGAGAAGTTTAGGAAAACCAGGATGGGGTTCCGCAGACTTTTTTTTTGATAAATGATCAAACCCTTAGCAAATTAGACGCTTCCTAGTTGACTCGAGGTATCGAATCCGTTGTTTGGCGCATCTGCCAGCAGTCAGCTCTCCAGGCCCTGTGTGGCTGTCCCGAGACCACAGCCTACAGGGTGCGTGTGGCCCCTCTGTGACAGGAAGAGGACACCCCGTCCCCCACGCCAGGATATCAGCATAAACTTACAACTGCCGGAAGCCTGATGCCAAATTTCCCAGACAATGCCAGGAAGTCCAGTCCAGCAGTCCCCACGCCAGCCCGGAAAACCCTCCTGAACCTCGGGTTCCTCCGTCCACACCAGCAGGCTCTGTCCCTGCCGTGCCCCCAGGAGCGGGCCGCTGGCTGGAAACCGTGAGCTCATCGCAGTGTCCGCTGCAGATCAGGGACCGTTCAGTGTTAGGAGCGCAAGAGGAAACAGCCTAGCAAAGGTCACGGTCCTGAAGTCCTAAAACCTGCCGCGCTTTCCGTCAGAAGCTGGTGCTGACGTGTCCGTTCCATGAATGCTTGTGGACACGGCTGCCTCCCCGCTCCCGAGAGCCTGCCCGACCCTGGGGGGACAGACACGTGTCTCCGGGCCCCTTCACAAGTGAACCTCGCTGGTGCTTATGAATCAGCGCCCTGGGCAGCCCCCCAAGTCTGCGCTGCAAGTGCAGTGAAACCAAAGGCCAGTTGCCTGCAGGAGGGGCGACCGGAGGCCTCTGAGGCTGGACCACTGAGAAGGGTCCGCGGCCGCCCACCTACCAGAGCCCACCCGTCTGGTTGGACCCGCCGTGTCCCCTCTGTGGAGAGGCCTTTGTCACTGGGTTTGGTGTGTTCTTCACTGGTTCTGAAGTGACTGGTGTGATGAAGCCATTTCAATACAGTAATAGATTATTCTATTACTGTACCGAGTCTTGTTAAACCTTTTTTTATTTTTTACTTTTTTGCACGGAAGAAAAATTTACAGTTGTCTGCAATGAGCTTGTCTGTGTTCATGTTCGAATTCACCCACCCACCCATCTACCCACCCACACATCCACCCACCCACCCATCCATCCAATGTGTTTATACTCCTAACCTTTATTTAAATAAAATTGTCCTCTATGGAAAGCTCTCTGTGGCCAACAGATCGTTTGGTACAGTCGTGGCTTCCATGGGGCATGAGGGGCTGCAGGACGCAGACGGGCGCGGGGCTGCCAGGGCTTTGCAGGCCTACCTCACCCCCTTCCAGAGGGACAGGCCCGCGGCTGTGCCCCCCAACCCCCCGCTTTTTTAACACCCTTCCACTCCCCACGCGTGCGGCGAAATGACAAACATGCACAAACAGCAGCGAGTGCTTGTAGCTGCTCATCTCACTGTGGCCTTCACGCACCAGGTGAGATGGTTTACGATGACGTTGAGAACGGAGAGGACGGTGGGAACAGCTCCCCGGAGTTCGGATGGAGTTCGAGCGAATTCGAAAGTTACGAGGAGCAGAGCGACCCCGAGTGCAAGAACGGGGTCCCCAGGTCCTTCCTGCGCAGCAGCCACCGGAAGCAGGTGAGCACTCACGTGGCGTCTGCCGCAGAACAAAACCCGGGGCTGCCGCGTGGAACTTCCCCTCCTGTGGCTTTAAATAAGCATTTGCTAAGCTGTTAGTATTTGGTGGGAGGAGAGCGCACGGTATTGGCCAGAGGGAAGGTGCCCCATTTCACTGGTAAGGGTGGTCACAGCAGGGCGGGGAAATCCGGTTGTAAACTGAGTCACCAAGAGGTCCCAAGAAAGCTTGCTGTCTCGAGTGTTTTAAGAAGGTAAAGAACTCTTCCCTGAAGGTGTGTTGTGTGCACAGAACCCCACTTTGTACCCTGATCGAGCCGCTCTGGTCGGCCCAAGGCACGGTGTGACCCGCTGTCCTTTACGGGTGCTTTGGACTTCAGGGTTTCCAGCATGAATGGCAACGTATAAAAAAGAACACATTTCAAGTGATGTGAAGGACGGAAGCTGCGAGCTGCCCTTAAGTGGGGCGGGTGGGGGACACTCCTGAGCCAAAGGTCTGGCGAGGAGCGCAGAGAGTGAACAAGAGTTCTCGACGGGGTGGTGCTTGTCACTGAGGCTGGGTGTCTGAGCGAGGCCCCGGGTCCTCGGTGGGGACGGGCTGTGCCCCACACGCAGCTGTTGTGGGGTTTTGGCCGTTTTCAGAAGGACGCGGTGGTGTCGGTGTGCTCATGCCTTCCGTGGAGGGTCAGAGGCCGCCACGCGCTGACGGGCAGGCCGGCCTGGTCGCACAAGATGCGGCCTGGGACCTGGTGCCTGATTGTCATGGCAGAGTCGGCGCTCGACCTTCACCCTGCCCGCGCCCCAGGCCCTGGCCCTGGTGGAGGCGGCCCCTGCGCCTGCGCCTGCCCCTGCGCCTGCAGGTTACTGTGGGTTGGCTAGCACCGTCCTGTTCCCTGAACTCGTGTCGGGAACCTCAAGAGCAGTCGCGCATTTTTGGTGGTCAGTCCGACCGCTCAGTGTTGTGACCTGCCTCTCCCAGGAGCTTAGACGTCTTCTGTCACCAGAATTGCCACAGCCGACCCTTAGCTGGGGAGCAGGAAAGTGTGGTCAGTGCTCGGCTCGGTGCAGCGGAGCCCGGCACCCGGGGTTTGTATTGAGATCTGCAAGTAATGCTTTGGGGTCCAGTTTTGGCCGAGTGGCATGTTCAGTGGGTACCTTGGAAGAGTGGGCAAAACACCCTTAAATTTCATCTTCGGTTGGCCTGGTCGATTGCAGCTCGAACCAGGCCAGGGCAGAGTTGGCCCCCCGGGAGCCCGTTGGCAGGACTATCGAGCAGACTGCCCGGCTTGCCATTTGGATGGACCCTGGCCCAGTCGGCCCACCCGCAGTGACTGGTGAGCTGCCGGCAGGCACAGCCGCCGCATGGCCGGACACGGATGCGAGGCCGCACGGAGCTCACCGATGACCAGGAGCACCGTCCTGGGAAGGGGTAGGAAAGCCGGGTGTGCAAGGCGGAGGTGCCCCGAGAAGTACCGGGTGTCCTAGTTGAAGAAGTCAGATTGTAACAGCTGCCAAATGGCACTGTAAGTTCTTGGAGAGTCAGCTCAGACAGTTCCACCTTTTTATCAGAAAGCGCTTCCCACGGCCTCCTCCCAGGTGACGTGGGGAGCATCTCCCTGTGGAGCAGAGGGGCCCGTTACGTATTTGGGACATTCGTGGCCCCATGGCTGTGACCGTGGGGCTGTCCTTGGCTCCAGCGGACATCTCGTCAGCCTGGGGACAGTTAGAGGCCCGTGCCCACCATCCCCGGCTGCGCCGCCCTCAGCGTGTCCTGAGTTCGAGCTTCGTGCTCGAACTTTCCCGAGGACACACGGGAATGGCTTCAGACACACCTTATGCAGCTGATCCTTTTAACTTCATCACCGTGGAAGGGGTGAGGGGCGCAGACTCTGCGCTATCTGCACTTGTTTGGCGAGTCTCTCCTGTCCAGCTGACCCGACGTCACGTCTGTCCTCCCGCGCTCTTTTCCTCACGCGTCTTCGTTTCCCAGAGTTGGTGGCCTGGAAGGGGGCTCCGTGTGTGGTCCTCAGGAGCCCGTGGCCGTGTGCCAGAGGCTGCCACAGCCCTCTCGGTGTAAGGTTGCCAGACGTGCCCACAGGAGCGTTTTTGTGAAAAGACCGCGTCGCTGCGCCATGGCCGCCCCATGACTTCCCGGGTTGAGGGGGCGCCATGAGAGGAAGGCGAGAGAGCCGGTGGCCAGCGCAGTGGGCGCGGGCGAGACTCAGCAGCTAAAGCAGAAGCCGGAACTGAAGGTAGAGCGGGCCCCTCTCCACCGCTTCGCTGACGGTGCCCATTCAGAGCAGACGCCCCGGGAACCGCGTGGCCGCTTCTGCTGGAACGGTGGTTCTCAGAGTGGCTGTAGGGGCTCCCGGCATCAGCCAGATGCAGCCCGCGGGTTCCCGCACTTCTGAGACGTGGTTGGCCTTTCCCTCTCTGCTTCTCTCACATGGGAGCGGAGGAATTTTCCGGAAGCCCCACGCCGTGTGGCTTCACAGCGGACCGAGGGCAGCACGCAGCCGTCTGTGGCCCAGACGGGGGGGGGGGGGGGGGGCGGCTCCCTAAAGTGCAGAGAGCCCGGCCTGTTAATTCTGTCTGGGGAGACACTCTGATTTCTCACAAACGTGCTAAGGTAGCATCGGTGGGTCTGCTGTTACTGTCCAGCGAATGTTAATTGAAACACTCAAAGTTTTCTCAGTTTTCACTCGCCGGGCAGATACATGAGCTCAATTCCACTAGGGGAAAGTGTCAGAGACCGAGCGTTCGAGAACCGCTGGGCATGAATGCGGTGACGTGCGACCCGATGTGGGTTTTAAAAGGGCCGCCATCCAGCGATGCTTCCTGGAGGCCGGCCTTTCGTTCGTCGGACACCCTGTAACATGCGCACGCACCTGGGAGGTCACTAACCTGGAGACAGGCGCCGTGTAGAAGGGCCTCCTGCCTCTTTACTCTGGAGGGCTTCTGAGCCCGGCTCTCAGCGTCAACCTCCCTTCCCTCAGGGCGGGCCTCGGACTGTCCGCCGTCCTGATTCTCCTTGGACGGAGCCGGGACGGGGTCAGGATGAAGACGAGGCGCGGCTGGCGGGCCTGGGGGACGCGAGTGAGGCGTGGGCGTGGGCTGGGGTGGCGCCGGGGGGCCTTGGGCGTTGCGAGGCGGTGTCTGCCCGTGTCCGTCTGCAGGGCACTGTGGTTCGGGCCGAGGGGCTGCTGGAGCAGAGGAACCCAGACGGCTCTGCAGCCGAGGAGCTGGCGGGGAGCAGCCCTGCGGCCGGCGGACGCAGGGGTCCCGCTGGGAGCTGACCGGTTGCATAGTGTTGAGTGTGGCCTCAGGGCACATTTTTGGGGAGGCACCTAAGGCAAGGGAAGCAAAAGGCTTGCCCAGCGGGTCAAGCTGGGGCCAGGGTACCGTGCACCGCAAGCCCTGCTGGTTGCCCTGAAAGGTGCTGGGTCCTCCCCTGAACGAGACCACCTGGGTCGCCTCAGGTGTCTTGGACGTTAGGTGGTCACAGAACCAGAAGTGCCCCTGAGCCCTGGCAGCCAGCCTGGGACTCTGGCTCATGGAAATGCATTCAGCAAACTCCACGGCAGTGAGTGGGGGTGAGGGGACCACTGTATGATGCAAACACACCCCCCACCCCCGCCGAGGACTGTGATCTGCCTGGTCCTGCACTCCCTCCGCTGTGTCTCTGTCTCCAGCCACTGAGCTCTGTCTTATCCTTGGAACGCCTGCGGGTGCTCCGTGACTTGAGCCTGTGCAGCGCCCGGGGGCAGGGGCGGGGTGGGCGGGGCAGGTGTCCAGCCCGGTCTGGGTCGGCCTTTCCCCAGGATGTGCCACCTGTGAGCTTCTGGCTTTCCCCCGGCAGGTCTGCAAAGCCGTTTGTGTCTGTCAGTGACTAATAAAAATAAGGACTAAGTTGTAAACATAGCAGGAACTTCTGTAACCATGTCAAAGCAGGACTCTGTAGTTAAAGTTTGTCCCCCGCTTTTTAAGTAAAAAACAAACCGACCCCAAATTACACACACTCCACCGGCAGCCACGGAGGCCCCCGGCCAAACAGCTGGCGTCAGGGGCCTTTTCAGACCGCGCTCCTGGACAGAACCCGTTGCAGTACAGGAAAAGCCCGCAGGTCGGTACCGCGTCGGCCGGCTCCTCACGCCCCCACTCCCCCAGATGCAGAAGCTCGTGAAGGCTGCGAAGGCGGGCACCCGGGACGGACTGGAGAAGACCAAGGCTGCGGTGAAGAGGGGCCGCTCCTTCATCAGGACCAAGTCCTTCGTCTCTCAAGGTCTGCGGCTGTCCGTCCCCACTCGGGGGCCCTGCTCCCTGCTGGGCTGGGGTGCAGGGGCTGGGGTGGGGGGCCCCATGTCCTGGGCTTTTTGGGCTTGTAGCCATTTTGTGGAATCGTTAGTTTATTTGGCTAGCCTTGGTCTGAACATTCTGATTTTGGGAGCTTGTACTTTTCCAGACTTGTAGCGGGACACTCAGGAGATGCAGGGCATCTCCAAGGGTCACTGACCCGGAGGGACGGGTGGCTGTCCGCTCCCTTCGCGGCCTTTCCTGGTCCCGGGCTGTGACAGACGTGACGTAAATCAGGAGTGATCATCCTGCTTTACCACCTCTTCAAATGGCACCTCTGCCCTTTGAAGTCAAATTTCAAGTGTTGAAAATTTGGGAAACCAGCCAGTGCCCCTTGGTGGGGGGGTGGTGTTTTCTTGGGTTTGTGGAAGTCGTGCATTGGTCGCCGCTGGCGGGAGGAGCCACGGGACCCACAGTTTCTTGGACGGCACGGTGGCGACGTCGGGGCCCCTTGCCTCCGCGTCAGGCCAGCACACCTGCCTATCTCCTAGACCGCAGCCCCGGCCTGGGGGAGGAGCAGAGCCTGTTCATCGATGTGGACTGCAGGCACCCGGAGGCCGTCCTCACCCCGATGCCGGAAGGCCTGTCTCAGCAGCAGGTAGGGCGGCGCGGCGGGCCCGTGGGCTGGGTGCCAGCGTCCGAGTGTTCAGTGCTGGTCGGTGACTCCCTGCTGTCCCACCTCCCGCCCCTCCACGCCCCCCGCCCCGGCTCCTCCACCTGCCGCTCCTGTCCGGCAGGTCAAGGGTCCACCCAGCAGGGGTCTTGGGGGCCTTGGGGACCCTGGTCAGTACCGGACCCTGGGTCCGCACGTTCTGGCCCTTCGATACATTGAGAATCACTCCCACGTAACCATGAGAAACACGCAGGACTTACGTTCTTGGGGAGAGTTAGTTACACTAGGCTACAGTGGCGGGGAGTTTTCCAAGGTGTGCGACATTTCTTCGGTTTTATTTTTGCATTTTTATTAAATTTCCTTATACCAATTTCAGGTCATTTGACCTGATACGCTAGTACTGTCTCAGGACTTTAAAAAACAAATATAATTCCTAGATCAGACCCCAAAGAATCTCACTCCAAGCTTGACGTAGTGTCTGGGGATCTGAATTTGAGGGAAGGGCTGGCCTAGATTTGACGCTCTGCCAGCCTGGGGACTGAATCGGGCCTGGGGCCTGACTCCCGTGGCAGGGGGATGCCTCTCGGCCCGCGACCCAGGCAGGGTGACGCGAGGCCACAGGGCCGGCCTTCGGGGAGGGGCTGCTGCGCTTGGCTTTTGTTCCGGATGCAGCCGGCCTTTCTAAGGTACGTCGCTTTCTTCCTTCAGTGTCCAGGCGGCTGCTTTCGTTCTTAGCTCCGTGACTCGCCTGAAAAGCCCATTGCCTTGCCAAGAGTGGTTTGTGGGAGGTGCTGCCTCTGCCACTAGGTGGCGCTGGGCTGCTGTGAGGGGTGAGAACCCCCGGGTGGCCTGAATGTGATTTTATGCCCTATTTTCCATTTACTGGCACAATTAACTTTCCAAACTTTTAGAACTGGTGCCTCTAACGGGCACCTTACGGCCAGAAACTTGTGCTTGCCCGCACTCCGCAGGGAAAGCCGAACCCGAAATTACATCGGCGTTTAAAAGGCCAGCGTCTCAGGCTGCAGCGAACTCGGCACCTGGGAAGACATCGGCAGTTCGCTCGCCATGTTCTCTGCCCCGAAGGGGCCTCTTTGTGTGGTGAGAGGCCTTCGCAAAAAAGTGTGTCCTCCACCTTCTAAAGGGTTTTGTTTGCCTGTAGTTTGGGAACAGCGG